>BPLR01012167.1:0-149461 GCA_021605095.1 Caerostris extrusa
TTGCTCATTTATAAATAAACCTTTACATATTTTACTGCACTTATTAAAAGATTCGGAAATTAACATTTGGTTCTAGTTAAAAGCATTGATTTGAACTGTCAGTTTATCACTTTTAGAAAATCAGATTTTAATTTTTATTAATTTAATTAATCTTTAGACTTTAATGTTATATTATTTATTATATTTTATTTTTATTAATATTAGTAGTATTTAAATTAACTGTAGCTTAATAGTATACGCGTATCAGTTTCAATGAAACACAGCTGTTACATTTTTATTTTATGCGTTTGATGTTTGACTAAATGATACTACACTAGAACAAAAACTCATCTACATGTTCTTTTAAAAACAATAGATCTAAAAGCAAGACTTAAATAATATTAACAACGATAAATAAATTATTTAATTTTTTTTTACCGATTAAATTAAGCTGTAAAAAAGTTTTTTTTTTTTTTTTTTTTTTAATTTTTTTTAATCTTTTCTCTTTTTAATCCTCTTTTTTAAAATTTCTTGAAGAAATATAAATTCTAATAAGTATATCATTCATCATCATTACTGTTATTCTGACAAAAGAAGCAAATCAATGTCAAACAGTCCCCACCTTCTCTATTTATTTACATTAAAATTGGACAGAAAATACTGTAACAACTTAAGTTAAATATCTTAATTAACAAAGAAGCAATTTTAATGGACTTAAACTCACAGAATACTAATTTGCACTCTGTGCATTCGTGCGCTCATGCAAACATTTTCGCGTGTGCTGCCTTGATACACTCTGTCATGCAGAACGTTTCTTTCGAAATTCGCCATTGGCTGCTGGCAATCAGAAAGTCACGAATTCAGCTTTAAAAGCAGAATTTTTATTTGAAAGCTTTGTTGGGTCTACATTCGTAAAAAAAAGGGGCACATAAAAACAATAAAATAAAGCTTCCCACTTTTAAAGCATGTTAAAAAATAGCACATTGTTTATCATAAAGAAAGGAACAATTTTTACGAGGTAATTTAGCTTGTGGGGAAAAAAAAAAAAAAAATCAGCATTTTCTGAATTACACGATAGTCTTTTACGTGTCTTAAGTGATTAGTTTTACGATCATTAATTTTTCTTTTTCTTCGTGTTTTGTTTGAAAAAAAAGAATATTTTTCTGTTTGCCATATGTTCTGTGATTTTTTAAATAAATAAATAAATAAATAAAAAGTGTGGAATTTTTTTTTGTGTGTGTGTGTTTGTGAATCATCACAAATGGAGAAAAAGAATAGTTCTTAGCAGCTGTACTCAGTCAGCAGACTCTTAAAAATAATAATAGCAAAATCCTACAATTTCGAGAATTAATAAACTCTCTCACACAAGAATTTTCACTCGCACTCAACCATAGCCATTCTAGTTAGGAAGTTTTTCATGACCCGCATTGGGAACTGTGAGCTGCATGCAGTAGATACTAAAAACACCTGCAAAAAAGTCTCTCAACCAATGAGGTTCCTGTGACGTCATGCAATGCGGAGTGAGTTTCAGCTGCTGAATGTTTCATAACCCCCACAATACTGTGATTCTAACAAAGCGTTCAAATTCAGCAGAACCAACAGCATATTGGTCTGCAGTTTTATAACCGCTTTCCCCAATTCCTGGAAAAAGCCTTTCAACGTTTACAGTTCCGCTCCCCTACCCCTGTCCTTTTTTTAATGTTGGTCTGGATCTACAGGAGAAAACCTATTTACAGGGAGATGATATACAAACATTTGTGAAACAAAGGTTTTGTACCCAGAACAAAACTGGAAGGATTAAAAAGAATCGTATTAGAATGTAACCGTAACTTTGATTTAATCACTATCAGTAGATTCAGAGATTTGCACTTTTAGAAGATTTTGATATTTAGAGACAGATGTTTAATGTAATTTTTAAAATTTTTACATTACTATTTTACAAAGGTTTTATACCCCAAACTTAAGAAGAAGAATTAAGAAGAAGAAAGATAAAAATTATATTACAATGTAACTATATCTTTTAATTTAATCACTATCAGTAGATTCAAGATTTACACTTTTAATAGAATTGATATTTTGAAAAAGGATGTTTAATTGTAATTTTAAAACTTTCACATTTCTGTTTACAAAGGTTTTTATATTCCAAACTTGAAGGATTAAAAAGAAGATTGTAGTACAATGTAACTGTAACTTTGATTTAATCACTATCAGTATATTCGAGATTTACACTTTTTAAGAGAATTGATATTTCGATAGATGTTTAATGTAATTTTAAAACTTTTGCATTTCTATTTACAAAGATTTAATATTCCAAACTTGAAGGAATAAAAAGAAATAAAAATCATATTACAATGTAACTGTAACTTTGATTTTAATCATTATCAGTAGGTTCAAGATTTTTACACTTTTAAGAGAATTGATATTTCGAGATAGATATTTAATGTAATTTTTTAAAACTTACAGTTTTATTTATCTTACATTTTTTTTCGTTAAGGGTCAGAAATTTTAACTGAATATATAATATAAGATTGTAACATGATATCTAGATCATAGCTTCTAACCAAGGGTCCTTTAATATGTTCTAGGGGTTGAGTGAGCTAGGAAAAATTCATTATTTTTACTACATTGTTACATTACTTTTTTTTCATTATTTTTACTTACATTACCTTTTCATTATTTTTATTTACATTATTACATTACTCTTTCATTATTTTTACTTACATTATTACATTACATTACTTTCTTTTTCATTATTTTTACTTACATTATTGCATTAACATTACATTACTTTTTTTCATTATTTTTATTCTCATTATTACATTCATTATATTACTATATTGCGGATTTTTTTCTATTAATCATTATTAATATTACTTATTTACTTTGATTTTATTTTTTAAGCTCTAAAAATTTTTATTTTTATACTGGGCAGAGTTTATAAAAGAAGTCACTAGCCTTCATCTAAAAAGGTTTTGTAATTTTCTTTTGCAATAATATAATATTAGGCCTATTTAATAGAAAAGAAAACATTATTCACCCGTTGTAATAAATACAATTTTATCTGGTGTTTTCTTTTTAATTTACTGATTTCTTTTGTGTAAAAAAAGTTTATAAAGCGAATGTACGAAAAATGTTTTGTATCAGAATAACATTTTAAAGACCATATATAAAGAAGATAATATTTAAAAATATATTTATTTGTTGTTTATTATTTTAATAAAATATTTTTTAAATTTTCAATTAGCATCTTTTGTTCAATCTTTAACGTAAATATTCCATAAGCCATTGTTTTTATTCGAGAAAACGATTTCTTAAAAGGATATTTCAAAATAAATGGCAATTAGAAATTAGATTTTAGTTAAAAAATATTTTTATTCACATTTCCTTGTCATTCTAAAGTACTTTTGCAAATGTATACTTATATAAAACAATAGCTCAATTACTTCAGGTATTAAAAATTAAACAATCGTTGTATAATTTTTCTTTTTATTTAAAATGAATATAACATATTTTTTTAAAAATCTTTTACTTTGTCAATTAATAATTATTACAATAGATTATAAAATTAATGGATTAAAGAATTTACGAAGGATTGTAAGTAAATAATTTTTATTAATTAAAATAATTAATTGTTCTCATTAAAATCAGGTTGCATTTATTTCCATTTGCATAATAATTCTCTCATACAAATAGAGAATTTATTTTTAAATTAAATTATAAAAATCTAATTTTAATTTTTAAACTTGTTATTTAAATAAACTAAAGCACAAATAAATTGACAAAGAAAATAAATCTTTAAAAGCAAAGAATTTATAAAATTCGTCACAAAATAATTTTAAGTTAAATGAATTTAAACGCGAAGATTAAAATACTCCTTTTCGAAATAATGGAAGAATTAAATTATGCTTTCAATAGAATATTTGCTCAAAATTAAATGAGGCATTTGTAAATTCTAAATAGAATCAAGTTTCAATGCTTTGAATTAAATTATAGTAAGGAATTAAATTATCGTATTAATAT
Source organism: Caerostris extrusa (assembly GCA_021605095.1). Classification (NCBI taxonomy): domain Eukaryota; kingdom Metazoa; phylum Arthropoda; class Arachnida; order Araneae; family Araneidae; genus Caerostris; species Caerostris extrusa. The sequence continues at coordinate 4,000 of BPLR01012167.1, forward strand.
TTAGTGTTCATTTTCATTTTCTGTGCATATACTGCGAAATATCTTGAATAAATATAGTATGTGTTTACAGATAATTGAATATATAATTACGTTTATATATTATTTATATCATCTCTCTAAACCTATAATTATTTAAAAAAGTAATTATTTATCTTTCTAGAAATGAGATATATATATACATTTCTATACTTATTTTATAAAAATAATTTCTTTTTGTAAAAAAAGGTTTCTGAAATGTAAAAACGGGAATTAGAAAATAAATATTTTATTCTGCAAAAGAAATATAAATTAAATAAGTATAAATGATAAGATTTCGTTAAATTTTCCTTTTATATTGATTTAAGAAATAAAAGATAAAAAAATAGCATACTATTGTATAGCAGATCGCGTTTTTAGAAAAAAAAAGAATTTTTTTTATGTATCATAAAAAATTTCAAACATATAAAGGATTATTTGATACTACTAAATATAAACAAGGGTTTAAATTATATTGTACAATTTTATTAAATTTGTTTTCGTTTTTTCTTCTGTAATTTGTATATAAAATAAAAATACAGTTGACTGATATAATTTATATTACTGATAGGAATGCGATTTTTCGAACTCAAAAATTATTTATTAAATTATTATGTGAAAATTATTTATTAGTTTGATAAAAATAAAATTCATGTAATGAATGATTTCATATTGATATTTTTCGCCATTAAATAAAAAAAGCTTTTTAAAAATTAATTAATTTAAATCACCATGTTCAAAAAAATTAAAATTTTTGAACATAAGCAAAATAAAAATAGGAAAAATTGCTGACGATTAAATAAATAAAATGTGTCAACTGTCTTATTTCTAGTTTGTTAATTTTGACTTTAAAAATATTTCCATTTAGATCGTATGATTTTAATAAACATCCTCAAAGATTTTCCATAAATAGTATTTTATACATTAGCATAAAATTTTAAGATGAAGGTTAAAATTAAAAATTTCTGGTATATAATATAATTTTTTTTTTTTTTTGTCTCCTTTTATCAAATAAAATTTATACTTCCAATAATTTATGCTGTTAATAATTATGAACTAACAAACTAAACATATTTATTTTTCTTATTTAATGTTAGACAACAACTGTTAGCTGTTGCTGCTGTTATCAGCTGGGCATAAAAAACTTTAAACAATGACTTATCAGTGTCCATCTTTTTTTTCAAAGTTTGTACGCCGTATGAAAGATCAGTGTTTATTCCGAAAGCGACAGCTGATTGCAGGCAGTATCTAAATCTCTTAAAAACATGGGGGTTTTTATTATTATTATTGTAAATCTATTTTGGAACTTCATAACGGAACCTTTTAATTATTGCATTCACTTATAGAGGTCAAGTTTTCATATCTTTTTATCATATATCTACAATCATATATCTACAGAAATGTTTATGTTTATCAGTCTTAAGAAAAAAAAAAGAAGTATGTAAAGAATTTTTTCCCCCTCATATTTAGAAGATTATTGAAATTGTTAGAGCATGTAATCTATGTCGAAAAAACACTTTATTTTTGTAAATTATTTAAGCAAGAGATAAATGCAAAATACAATTGAAACAAAACTTTAAAATTTTTGCACCGCTGGTGAACATTAAGGCTTATGTCCAATGCGCTGACGTTTTTTATTGTAGACATTGTTGCAAAAAACGAGGAGGCTCGATGGTGTTTGTGATACCAGCATCTTGCCTCATGAGTCGGACTACCTGGTGGGAGTTTTTCAGGTTTGCTCCCGTAAGATATGCAAATACGGGTAGTTCACCCTAAAAAGTCCTCCCCCCCGAAGGCATTACCCTCCCCTTCAGCAACGCGGAAGCAAAGTCAGACTTCTACCTACGAATGCTCCATTACAACAGAAGCCGCCCTCCTTCCCTTCTTCCATGAAATATACGACAATAACAACAGAATTTAAATCATCAAAGAAATGGAACCACACACAAATTTATATTATCACACATTATATGTAATCTAATCTACAAATCTACATTATACATTATCACACAATGTATATATTTTCAATTGAACAAAAAAGAATATTATTCAAAACAGGAAAAAAAAAAATCCTAGCGTCATTTCTTCGGGAATATGCAAAATAAGAAATGATTCATTTATAGTATTAATTTATTTTGATCAATTTAATTAAAAATTGAAAGAACAACAAAAAATTGAAGGAATAAATAATCTAATTGAAAGAGTTATTTTTCTTTATATTTAATGTAATATTAAATTTGTTTATAACAAAAAGAATAAGAATTTACTTTCATAAATTTAATTTAAGAAAAATGTAAACATAATTAAATTAAAATGAGAAAAAAAAAAATCGAATCTAAATAAAATAATATAATTATTATAAATTCATTTATTATACCTGTAATTAAAATAAATATATTAAAAAGCTAAAAAAAAAAAAAAAAAAAAATGTTTGCATAAATATAAAAATGTTCTATAAAGAATTTGCACTACTTCATTTTTCTTCAATCTTTTTATAATTAGAAAAATTTAAAATAGAATTAAAAGGGAATTCATTGCAAAAAAAAGAAAACTTATCCTTGAAGATTTACAGGAAGTTAACGCTAATTTGTGTAAAATACAAAATAAGGAGCTACGTACAAAAGAATTTTTAAAAATTAATTATATTAGATTAGTTTCTTCTCTTAAAAAAAATTTTCGTCTTACAAAAAAATTAAATGTGATTTTTTGTGAATTTGTGAATTAATTGTGAATTTGTTTAAATAAGTAGGATTAACTTATAAAAAAAAGATAATTTTTATTTTGTAATCAAATTTTTAATAAAAATATATCGAATTGATTCTGTATTTCTAGTGAATGAATTTATTCATTGCCTAATGATATAAAGTTATTCAATTTTGTATATTTTTATTTTAAACTTAAAGAATTTTTAACCTTTTAAATATTTCGAAGCTGATTAAGATAAAAGTTAATTTAGATTAAATTCATTACTTTTAAAATTTATTTTAAGAAAACATGTAATTTGACCTTAATAAAGAAGCTTCTAATAAAAGAAGAAAGCTTTTAGTAAAGAAGCTATATAAAGTAAATAGTAATTTATTATTTGAATCGAATTTTCAAATGATTTTTGTGGCATATTTTCCTATTATTATTAAGTTAAAAGTATAATGTTACGTAATACTTTGAAAAAAAAAATTTTTTTTTTCCTCTCGTAGAGTACAGAAACTAAAGAAAATGCCAAAATAAGTTATTTCTCTTTACAAAAAAGGAACTTTGTAGAAATATTTTGTTTTTATAGTGTTTGAAGAATACATCTATTTAATTTTGGTATCTTTTTTTTTTTAAAGACAAGAAAATGAGAATTTTTTAGTCATTCATGTGGCTCAACAGTCCCATGGTGAGCCAAATATGATAGATGATTCTTTTACGGGTAAGGTTGTCAGCCCTTACGCCCAACGCTTCTATTTTCATATTAGACCAGGACATACGGTTTAAAGTGGATTCCGAATTACTACAAACATCCATGGCACTGCCGGGACTCGAACCCGAAACCTGTGGCACCGAGCGCCAGAGCGATTTTAGTCATTAACAGAAGTAATTATTATCATTTGGAATTTAATTTAAATATTTAAATGATTATAATGAATATTATTTTAGACTTAACTAGTTGTTTGTGTGTTTTTTTTTTATTATTATTTATTTTTTTAAAAATAAAAGTCGAAATGGTGGTAAATTTCAAGTCAGCTGAAAAAATAATTGGATATTGTAAATTGGAGGAGAAGAAAAAAAAAGAAGCTATAAAGAATATACAATATTAACAACAACAATATTATTTTTCCCGTTTACATGATGAGTTCTTATTTATGAGAAACGATAGATAATTTTTACATGTAGGGGAAAACATGTGTATTACTATCTGAAATGGAGAAAGTTTATTATATTTTTATTTATATTAAATACATTAACAATATAGAAACAACATTACTTATGATACTGTTTTCATTGATTGCAATTAGATACTAATTCTATGCACACAAAAAAATTCAAGTAAAAAGTTCAAGTACAAATTATATATTTAATCTTAAAGTTGTAAATGGGATTGAATAAAAAAATTCAATGATTTCTCGTAGAACAATCATATTTTACCAACATCCACTCAATATTTCGTTGAAATGAAAATAAATATGCAAATGTTAAGTTAAATCTTATTTTAGAAATCGGATTTATAAAGTAATATAAAATTCCTCAATCCGATTTATAAAATAATATAAGAAGTCTTGCAAATTTAATCTCTTAAGAATTATATTCAAGATGTATCTTTCTTGCAGATATTTTTCTTAAAATAAATTGAAATTGAAAACATACAAATGCTTTCAGTCGTTGATGGTTGATTTGAAGCATGTTATTTTCATGGCTTAATTAGGATTTTTGGACTTCTTTTGGAACAAAACTTCTTATGATTGTCTTCTAAATATATTTTCTCTACTAATCAATACTAAAAGGAGAAAAAAATTATTTCTCAAAATTAAAAAAATTTAATATTTTACATTAAAGATCTTTATTTTTATAGCAACAATTAATCAATGACAATAGATCTCGCGAAAAATATATATATATATATATTTTTTTTTATAGGCGTGTGAGACATTTATTCCTTCTTTACCAAGGTCAAGTTTGCAAATTAACCTGCCAAATTTCCGATCATTTTATAATGTATAGCACAAATATGATCTACGTATTCACTAGTACAGGAAGAATATTTTCTGAAAAGATTTTTCAGCAAGATCTACTTTACATTTGAGTGTGGTACTAGAGATATTCTTACGACCAATCGATCGAACTGTTAATGTGAGATATTTTGCCACAAATCTCCATCGAAACTATCAATATTTTTAAACTAATGATTGTAGTGAATGTCATAGTTGACTATAGAGCCTTTGTCTTTTTTTGCCAAACACTGAACACTACAAGCTGAATCCAGAGGTTTGCCTGTAAAAGATTGAAAAAAAAAAAAGTATTTTTAATGAATATCCAATGAAATATTATCTTGCTTAAAGAACACAAAATTATTTAAACAGATACAAATAGAAAAAGTCCCAATATTTAAACTGCACAGTATACGACTCGTATATCTATATAGATACAAATAAGAAAAAAGCTACCGAACAAACTAAATTTTCTTTGCTGTGTTCAATATCAAAAGAATCTAACCAGTAACTAAAGGAAATATATCCTTCACCGCCCCTCAAGGGAATTTCGGTTTGAAGATAGCAAATAAAAACGCTGCCTACACTGAGATTTGAATTTAGGCCAGTGTTAGGGAGAACTAGTATGCACCCTCTCCCCCGAACCTTTATTTCATAAAGCCCTACACCCCACATCTATTCACTTCTATGTCCTCCTTATTTTACATTCAATAGATCTGAGAATTTTTCAAGCATTCTTAGGCAAAGGCCCAGAAAATCGTATTTCGGTTCAAATGCAACTTTTTTTTCTTCTTCTTTCTTCTCTTTTGCAAACACTTTCTTCCCCTCCTCCCTTCTCTTCCGAATTTCATTTCGCTTCCAGTATCGCATGTTCTTTGCAGAAACAGTGAATATCTTGAAGGAGAGATGGAAAAACGTTGTCTGGAGTGTTTTTACTCCTTATATTTTTTGTTTTGCATTTACAAGAACCACCCCTCCAGGCATTTCTTTTCGGAAAAAAAAAAAAAAAGGAGGGTGAATGGGAATTTTTGCCTTCCTTTTTTTTCGATACAATATGCCACTTTCGTAACTACAAGTGCTAGAGAGAGAGAGAGGTATATATGTATCTTGAAAAACCTTACACTTGGTGCATTTCTTTTATCTTGCTGTTTCTTTTTTTAATAAAAAGTTCTGTCCAGTAGCATAGAGTATCGATTCCAAATGTAATGCTTTTACAGTTTTCTCCTTTTTTTTTTCTTTTACGCTAATGGAAATACCCCTCTTGTAAGACACATTTCAAATAATGGGAATTTTTTTCTAAAAGAAATTGCTTTCAATTTAATTTTTAAATAAATTTTGCTGACATTTTACCATTTTTTTTTTTTTTTAGTCCGATTAAGCATGTTTTTCTATAATTTCTTAAACATTTTCAACGATGTTGCTGAAAAAAAATTTGAAGACACTGCTATTTTAATTAAATAATGTCATTATAATCCTGTAATATGACATATAGAAGTAGGAATTGTCCATCCATGCTTCTTAAAAATTTTTAATTAAATATACATATGATTATATGCGTATACGATTTATATACATTTTTCTTTTTTTTGTAATTGGATTCAGAAACTAAAACTATTATATTTTCATCAAAATTAAAATGTAATCACCTTTTTAATAGACCTAATATTATCTCCAAAACCTTAAAAATACGTATCAATAACTTAAAATGATTTATAAATATAGAAAGTTTTTTTTTTTAATGTATCCAATCTTATTGTATTATCTATTATCCCTATATTTTTTACGATAGATTATATATTATCCCTATATTTTTTACGATAATGGGTATAATTTTTTAAAAAGCTCTTTCTATTTGATTTCGCATTTTCAATTTTTCAGGATTTGAATAAAATATAAAACAATTGTTGTTATTTTTACTTGATTATTTGAAACATTTCCAGTATTTCTTTAAGTATATATTGCTTAAGTATTTGTATTTATAAGAAAGAACTAAACTTTATGAGGTATTTTTATTTTACTGCTTTGTCAAATTTTAATCAAATTGGTGTAAAAAAATAGAAAAGAAAGTAAGTAGAAAGAAAATAAATAGTAATAATATATCGAAATATTTTTCCAAATATATATCCATGTATCCATATTTTATATATTTATAGCATTTTATTACGGGCCTATTTCACTGGTAATAAAATGTGATAAATATTTAATGTAATAGCATAAATAATTCATCTTAACCTCAAAATATGTTTGAATCCCTTCGTGTATACCATTCTCCAGGGTGCTAAAATGGCCCTGAATACATCTTTATGGTGTTAGCTGATATTATCATCGCTTCAGCACACAGTTTAGCACAATCTAAGACGGAAATGCTATTGTAATTGGAGACTCACTTCAAACATTTACTCAAGATTTAAATGATTAGCGCACCACAACGTTTCGAATTCCTTCCTTCCTTCCCAGCAGTTAATAATCTCACCCGTTATATCTGGTGTCGGAGTAGTCGTTTTATCATCCAAAAAGTAAACCACTGGAATCCTAATGAGTACCCACTTGTCCCGTGGCCTTTCCTTTAATCTCGGACAGGCAAACGATATCAGAATCACTCGATAAATGCGCCAATACATACCACTGGAACAGAATATTGACTTTTGTGTCACAAGATAGCGGGCCTGACAAATGGGCAACCTGGATAAAGTTCTCGCTCACTAAAAGACTGCCAGGGCAGCTGAGGAATGAAAGATGGAGGTTGTTTTTCCATCGTCACTTCTGGCGCGGGGATGTTTCAGAAGCATATATTTCACTCGCACCCAGTGACAGTAACAAGTAATAATAAGCAGAGATAGAATGAGAGTTGGGTTTCCAAATGAACTTCGAGAGGTCATTCGTCTGTAAAAATAGTTCTTTGTTTTGTAAAAGCACTTTGGAACATTTAAGAGCGGGATTAGGTTAAAGAGCCATCATTGCTTTGAAAAACAATTAATTATATTAAAACAACCAAACATATTAAAAATAAGAATTGTTTAGAATCTTCTTTTTGTCTGTTTTTGAAAATGAACGTGTTAATTTTTATGGGATTTCTTTGATAATAATGTCTTCTAATGATTGTTAATAAACTGCATAACAATTCGTCAATTATAATAATTATTCGAATGCATTAAAAAACAGTAAATGCATTTTTGCATTTATCTATTTTTGTTGAAATTAATTCGAAATTCTTTAGTCGTTAGTGGCCACATTTATTTTAAGGCACTTTAAAATAAATACTGTTCTGTGATGATTGATAAAAAAATGCAGAGTTTATTATTTTGAGTAACAATTAATTGTTTTCGCATTCATATTGTGATAAATATATATATATATATATATATATTATTGTATATACATATAGATATTTCACACTGATTTGTATGTAGTACTTGGAAATGTTATACATAGAACTCGGTAATTACATTTATTTGGAAAACAATACTATAGTTATTATATTAAAGAATTACATTAGCATCTTATAAAATGAACATAAAAGCTACAAGTGGACAATACTATTCAGAAATGAAACTGTAGTTAACAGAAGAAATGTTAACATATTGGCTGCTAAGATATATATTTATATATATATATATATACATATATTTTAATTTATAAAATAATCTATTCAAATCTATCTGTCTTTCTGGACATTAAACCTTAATTTTGTCATACTATATTTGAAAAACTTTTTTTAAAAAATATTTAATTTACAAAAACAGTTCCTTTATTATTATTTGTTATTCATAATTAAAAGAAAATTATTATAAATGTAGTATTATAAATACAGTACAGTGGAAATGATGAAAATAAAATGATTTTAAATCTATCCATTAGACTGAATTGTAAGAATTAATTTACAAACCCTAAAATGGGAGAAAAAAATTCTTTATAATTTTTTTTTTTTTTTAATTTTTATCAACTTTAAAAAGTACGCAGTAGTCATGTACATAATTTCATTAGCAAGCCTGTTTCAAATAAAATAACTGTTTTAATTTGGCCGTTATATTAGAAAGTGTTGTAAGTTAATAAAATATTTCTGAATAATATTATCTATACATTGAGATATTTAAATGTGATATATTGTCGTTTGATTTTATATGAACTAAAAATTTTAGTTAAAAAAAAAAAAAAAAAAAAATTATTTAAATTCTTATTGACTGCTCTATTATATCACAAAAAAGATTTAACTCAAAAAGTTTAACTTGATTTAACTAACTATAAGATCTTAACTTAATTCAAAGATTTAACTAAGATTATTAACTATCTTAACTAAAACTATCTTTTAACTCTTGACTTTAATTTTTAAAAGATTTAACTCAAAAAAAGATTTATTTCAAAGATTTAACAAACTTATTATTAATTTATTTTTTTCCAATATTCAACTTATACTTGCAAATAAAACTACTCAATCAATTAAAGCAGCTTAATTCGACTATTTTATGCTGACCAAATTTTGAAGAGATTAAGATGTATTAACGCTATCGCGATAAAATGTTCACTGTAATAGTTGTCATCAAAACTATGAAAAATTTATGATGGCACTCATTGACTTCATAATGGAAAAGCTTACTCACTCTATGGAGTTTTTTTAATATGGAAATGCACGGAATAATATCTACAGCATTCCAGCTTTCAGGGTAATTGGCATGTCGCAGCAGAACTCCCATTATTTCATTCACATTCAAGCGAAAAGGTTGACGCCCATCTATTCCTCTCCACCCCCACCCCCAGTTGTAAACAAGAACGCACTTCATCAAATATGCAATCACGGTCTTAGCATAACCCAATACCCTGTCTGGAATAATTACAGCCCCCAACGAAACAAGATGCGGCACTGCAACATCCCAGCACAGAAGGATCAACTGAGAGAGAGCCTTTTGCAAGAATCAGTTCGGTTTTTGTGGGGTCTTACAGCGCTGCTGGAGGTACTGAAAGGAAGGGAGGGGAAGGAAGAAAAAAAAAATTAACTGAAAAAATAAAAACGATAAGGGGTGAGGGGGAGGGGGCGGAAGAGAGACAGAAAAGAAGAAAGAAAGAACTGGAGGAATTTGTAACTAAGCAGAGTGCGGTTTGGGTCGGTCTTTTGAGCTTACAATATGCTCTGATCGATTTTCTTGGGTCGTTGCTATGGGAACCAGAACACAGGAATGCGGTGCAGTTCTCTTCACAGTTTGGAAAAGTACCAGCCAGCCAGACGGCCTTCTTTTCTGTACATTTATATGTGTGTGTGCGAGTCTCACGAATTGAGTCACGAATAAATGGTCAAAATATCAGTATTGGAATAAGTTACTGATGTTTCCTGAAAGGTTTCATTGCCTTAAAATACCCACTGAAGATTTCATCTATGATATACTAAATTTTACTAAAGATAAGACTTAAATAAATATAATAATTGACATAATTTAAAAACTAGTCATTTTTTGTTAATCTACTGTATTTTAATTTTCACGATGATTTGTATGTAATGAAAAATAGCAACTGTTCAACAACTTCAGCAGAAAATTTTATTATATTTTATTATTTTTTTTTTTTTTTCATTTGATTGTGTTTTGTATCTAAAGCAATTGAGGAAAATTATAATCTGAGATTGCAATTGAGACAGAATTTTCTGAGATTGCAATTGAGACAGAATTTTTCTAAATTTGCTATTAAGATTAAGCAATTGAGTAATTTTCAAACACTTAAACAGGAAAGACAAAGATTTAACTTACTTTTCCAGAATTCAAATTCTTTCAGAATTACTGTAGGGAAAATTAGAGAATATATAATTATTAGAGAATATAATTGTTTTCTACTTGCTGTCAATGTTTGCCTATCAGTTATACATAGAAAATCCATCCAATTAATCTCCCAATTGTTTATTTTGCAACTTAAAAGCTAAACATCTAGGAAAAATTAGCAATTAGTTAAATTTTTAAATTATTTATCCTTTTACGTTAATTGATGTTGTGAAAATATTAATATTCTAGTATGATAAAAAAAACTATTAAAAAAAAAAAAAAAAGGATATATTTAACACTAACATAAATTGTGAAAAGCTTAATGTGATATATATATATCCTTTTTTTTTATATTTTATTTATTTTCAAGTATTTGGAGTTACCATGAATTTTTAATACATTGTTAAATATTTTATAAGATTATCATAAAATATTCATGCTTTGTCACAAAAATCTAATCAATTTATTTATCATCTTGCCAACTTTTAATTTGTTCTCAGTTGTAGTTAATAATTTCAATTATTTATCACTGTAATCATAACGTTACATTTAATGCTTAGATTAAATACTCTTTATGTTTACTGATATTTAATGGCTTCAATGTTAATAAATCTGAGGTTTAAACGATTTATTTTTATTTTTCTTTTTAAAAATATCTTTATAAGAATATTAAAATTAATAGATATTTTCATGTTATTCAAAAATTAACCTATCATATTGCATGATAAAGATAAAACTAAATTCATAGTTTAATTTAGGTTGTAAACTAGTATTAAATTAAAAACAGAAATAAAATATTCAGATTTTTTGTTGCTATAGCAACGTGTTTATGTAAAGTAGTATTTTTATTAAGTTATCCATGGACAGATTTCAGGCAGTCATTGAACCTCGAAAAAAAAAAATAGCATTTGTTATCTTTATTTTCGTAGACATGTAATTAAATTTAGTTATAAATGTTAACTACAATACAGCTGTGCGTAATGCAATGTAGCTGTATTTTTTTTCAATCTGTGATTAACAACATAAATAAACAGATGACATAAAAGAACTAGTTTCATTCACTAGGTTCTTTTTATTTCTGTTTAGCCTTATTTAATATATTTTATGCATTCAATAAAATATTCTGAGAAAGGCATGACTGTGGTTTTCATAGCCTTTACTTAACTGGGGAAAAAAAAAGAGAGATTTAAAAAAATTGTAAAAACTATAAAATATAGAACTTCTTTTGATGTTAATTGTGTTTTTTTCATTTCTGCGAAAGTCCATATTAAATTTTATTGTTTCTTTACAACTTCAAAATATTCAACGATAAATAATTTCAACCTTTCTGTTTTAAATCTCCTGTTTTATAAATATTATGTTTTATTTTCATAATTTGAACATTGCTATAGATCTGCAATTTTTATTTTATTTCACACTAACTTTTATTTTATTTTATATATTTGTTGGTTTTGTATAGAATCCATTCGCATTTATTAAAGGATGTGCGTTGTGGATTAGTTGGAATTAATTTTACTACAAACACTTGTTTTTTGCAGTATGGTGCCGTAATATAAGAATAAATTAAGAAAAAAAAGGTTTAACAAACAAGAAAATACTTTTTGTCTTTCTTTTCAAAGAATTTTCATTTGATTATGTTTTGTTCGTTTTGTATCTATCTAAACATATCTAAACGTTAATATAATGAAAATATAAAATATAGTGAACTAATAATAATTTATGTCAAATTAAAAAAAAAAAAAAGACTCATCTCTCTAAATTACACAGTTTTCGTTGTGAAAATGTTAATGAAAATTTTTCAATACAAAATTTTCGATTTTTGCTCCTGTACAAGAAAGTTTAACTCTTTTAGTAATTCTGCAGCTAATACAATTTTATGAATATGTCAACGAAAGTTGTTGAACACAATTTTCCAGCTTTCTTTCATCTATATTTGGCTATCTCTTTTTTATAATCCTGCTCTTGGATGATGATGGGGGTCTCAGACGGAAGAGGAGAAAAGGGTGGAAAAAAATGTTGATCGCCACTTTCTTTTTACCGCCGGAAGTGCCGCTCTATCTCCTCCCATGAAATTAAATCACGATCGATTTCCAATGAACCGTTGGGATACCGCCATTACCAGAGGAGGGAACCGGATATCGCATTCAGACCAGATATTTGGGGAAGTTCCACCCTATCAAATTCTGCACAATCAATAACCCTCACTTGTTTGATAAAAGAAACCAGATATGTAGAATACAAATATTTGGGGGATGTTGCTTCAAATCCTGCCTTGGATTGAATTTACTCATCTCTGTGCATAAATGGTACTAGAAGAAATTATGATGTGAAATGTATGGTATTTTATTGGTTTACAGAAAATGTATCAATATATATGCATATACAATAATAAACAGATAGTAAATAAACAGATAATAGAAAGTTTAAAGAAATACAATATGTCGAAAATTACAAAACTTTCTCAAAAGAAGAAACATTTAAATATTTAAAATGAAAATAAAAGATTTGTTTATAATTAAATTTTTTATATAAAACGATATAATTTGGCAGTATTATTAATTTTATTTAAGGATTTAACAATACAGATCAGAGTATTAATTACATTATTTTTATATCGATTTCTGAATTATTTTACATAGATTGATTATTCTGTATTAAAATACGTAGATTGATTTTCCACCGTACTTATTCAAAGTTAAATTCAAATTTAATTTAAAAAAAGCCAAAATTTATTAACTTATTTGTGGCAAACTGTTTTTTTTATTATTATTATTATTATTATTTATTTATGTATTGGTTTATTCATTAAAGGGGGCCGAGTGACTGGCTCTCGGTGGCACAGGCTTCGAGTTCGGTTCGCATTCCAGTGGTGCCATGAATATTTGTAGTGGTTCGGAATCCACGTTAAACCGTAGGTCTCGGTCTAATATGACTATAGAGCGTTGGTTGTAGGTCTGACAACCCTACCTTGTAAAAAGTAACTATCTTGAAATCTGCCAGTAGGCAGAGGCCTTGGCCCATCATGGGTTGGAGTGCCAGGGCGTGAGTTAGAATTCGTTAATAAACCATTTAAACATTTTATTCATTAATAAACTACTAATATCATAATATATCTTATAAACATATAATTAAAATCATAACAACAAATCTATATGGTTGAGATTTTAGCGATGTCTTTCATTGCAAAATGCATTTTTATAATATAAGAGGAATATGAAGAAAATAATAATAAATACTTTTGTGTTAATTTTATTTTTCAACAATTGAAAGATCTAATGCACTCTGATCAATGCATTCAAAACATGAACACTTTTATTTCAAAGAGGAAATTCCATTTATAATAATTAAATCGAAGAATTTAGAAGGAAGATTTGGAGAAGTAATCAATAAAGAGATTCCTTTATTAACAGTGCAATAAAAATTAATGCATTTATAGATAATACTCTTTTGAACAACAACAATGTTGCCTTAAAACTAATTCATTTCCCTCGTTTTCCAAACTTCATATACAAGAATGCGGTTATTGTTTCACGAGAAGGAATAAAAATTATTGGCAAATATCGGATAAGTGCACACTTATTATTTTCCCTTCTATTATTACAATCACTCACCTAAATAAGTTTGGCGAGGATAAAAGGAAGAACTAATAGTATCTTTTTAATTTTAATTTAGCATAATATAGTATTACTTTTGTATCTTCTTCTAATCTTTCCTTTTGTAACGATTAAAGGAAAAGACAATCACACTTTTTATTCGAAGTGGTGTTCGAATACTATAAGATAACAAAAGAATCTTGAAATATGAATGGCGAAACTCTTTGTAAAAGATTAGGAGTATTCCATTGTTCGAAGAATAATAATCCATGGAACAGCGTCATTCGAAAGAATCATTTTCTTCATTGATGGAACTTACCTAACCACCAAATGCTGCGAAATAATCCTGTGTGTTGCTCCTAGAATAGTTAAGGTGCGTGATTTGAAGTTGTTGTTCTTTCCTCTGCACTTAAACCTGCTGCATAAATATGAATGCCGGTTCTTTGGAGATAAAAAAGAAGCATGTTAAGTTAAGTCTGCGCGTCGGCCTGGAGCGAAACAAGAGTTTCCGCTCTTGTATTCATGAATATTCAAAGCAGTAATCTTGTATTTGTTTTTCTTTTTGGAGGCATTTCTTGATTGCGGTTCTTCTGTGATACTGATATGAATAAAAAAAATTGCATTTGCTGTAAGGAAGGGAAAAATAATAATCATGAATATGATTATTTTTTAATAATTTGAAAGTAACAAAAGAAGTGTGTGTTTTTGTTTTCGTCGTAGTAAAATCTAAATACGCAATTTCCTGTCCGTAATTTTCAGCAGCGTATGCATTTGATATTTTTTTTCCCTATAAACGTGCATTATAATGACAAAGCAACAAATAGAAAAAGAAAAAAAAAAAAAACTTAAACTCTCTTATGAAAAATTCTGCATAAAAGAAAAAGACATTGCCACAACATACCAGTTTGTTAGGTTTTGTTGAGCTATCAACATTCAAATAATTTCATTTTACGTAACTCATTAATTTTAATACTATTATGTACTAACATTTACTTCGGTTTTCATTGCATATCTTTCTTCTAAACAAATATTTTCATTAGCTCTTGGTCTCATTTGAAAAAAAAATTATATCTATTCCACGCAAAACTATTATATTATATCTATTCCATCGATTCATTCACTTTTCAACATGTATGTTTTATCTTGCAACATCTGGTAAATGTAATGTATATATATGCATACATACATATATATACATATATATGTTAAATTAAAATATAAATATCAACCTAGGGAGATTAAACAAAGTCAGGAGAGAATTCAGGCGGCAAGTATTTAAGTTCTGGCATTAATAGGTACAGTGGTGATACTTCATAAATGAGTGCGTCAGGGAATTCATTTAAAAGACTAGGTACGATTCTTGGTCTTTTTCTATTTACCAGCAGGATGGGATTATAATTTGAAAGACTTTTTAATACCATGTTTGAAGGAGAATTATAAAAATTACTGGAAATTTTAAAGACAAATTGTCTAAAACTATTGAAAAATTAATAAATATAATGCCAAATAGGAAATTAATATAAGGAACAATTATTAAATCTTATCATAATACGTACTTAAAATAAGTACTTATCATAATACTGATCAATACTGAATTTTCTTACATTATTAAAAATTTTAAATCATAAAAATTAAAAAAAATAAAAAAAAAAAATCAAAAAATTTATTAAACCCATTTAAAATTTTCATTTTAAATTGCATTATTGTCCACATAAATAAATAACATCATGGAAAAATAATAAATATGTGTATGTTAATAAATATAGTAATTTATAAATATGTGTATACATTTAAAAGAAAATTTCTATAAAATAAGACCAGTTATTTTATTGTTTTTGTGCATATGAGTTACATTCATTTTTATATCTTAATCTCAATTATTAATAAGCATGCAATTAAAGCGTAAGTATAGCAGTTTACTTTACAATTTATCAATATATTATTTCTTTTGGTTTTTAATAAAAATTTAAAAAAAAAAAAATCACGCAATAAATAGCAATAGTTTCATTATTTTGACATAAAATGATAAATAAAATATTTAAAAAATAAGGAAAAGGTGTTTTTTTTTGTTTTGTTTTGTAATTTTCTAAAGAAAAGCCTTTTCTTTCTAATGAAAAGCCTTGTTAAAGAAATGACTTTTAAAAGATCTTCATATTCTGAAAAAGCTATTCCAAAACCAAAAATAATTTTATAAGATTTCTAGTCATTTTCATAAGTATGCTTTTGTTTCCCCTATTTTATTTGAATTCATAAAAAAAAGCTGAATAATACGTTTTCCCTGAAGTTTACCTAACGGTAATTCTATAAATGTTTCTAAGGCAGAAACAGGCACGTTTTATTTTTGCTTCCTGCATAAAATTGACTCAACCGAGCTCTTTTCGCGGCTATACAAAAATAAGTTCCCATAAAACCTCCCGAATACATTCTTCTGCCCGTCTGAAAGTTTACTTTAGCAACCGCAAAAATTACCTCATGTTTGGGAGTAATCATGAATATGGAAAGCCCGCTGCTGGATTTATAACCAGCTGGGTGTCTGCGGTATATCTTACAATACACGTTTTAGTCGCCTCACATGCAGTCATATAAACAGATATGGAAACTTTCGAAGTAAAAAATTTACATGAAATAAAAATTAAATGAGTAAAACGAAATACTATATTTGTATTTAGTTTATTCTTTTCATTTTTCTGCTTTAAGGTCTTTATTGATCTGGATTTTATTTATTTTAATCTAGTTTTGAAAGATTTTAATTAGTTTCTGTAGTCTCATACGCAGCCATATGAACAGATATGAAAATTTGGACG
Source organism: Caerostris extrusa (assembly GCA_021605095.1). Lineage (NCBI taxonomy): Eukaryota > Metazoa > Arthropoda > Arachnida > Araneae > Araneidae > Caerostris > Caerostris extrusa. The sequence goes on from BPLR01012167.1 coordinate 20,841, forward strand.
CAAAAATTTGGATGAAATAAAAAATAAATCAATAAAACGAAAGATTCGTCAGTGTTTATATTATAATTCACTGTTGGGTCCATCTTATTTTTTTAAGAATCTACTGTATTCTTATTCACTTTATTCTTTTCATTTTTCTGCTTCAAGGTCTTTGTTGATCTGAATTTTATTTATTTTAATCCAGTTTTGAACTAGATTTTAATTAGTTATAGTAGTCTCATACGTCGACATATAAACAGATATGGAAACTGTTTATTTGTTTTCATCGACATATAAACAATTTCCATATCTGTATCTGTTTCCATATACATATCCATATCTGTTCCATAATTTCCATTAATAATTCCATTCCATAAATTTATTTATTTTAATCCAGTTTTTGAAAGATTTTAATTTTAGATGGATATTCGAGTAACATTTCTTTTCATGTATAATTGCCCAATAGCGTAAAAATATTAAATGAAATTGCACAATTCTTTGAATATTTTTCTTCTGGGATTTTTTTTAATTTTAATTATTTAATCTACATTGATATTTTTTCTCAATTAAATTTATAAAAATAAAAATATGTTATATATCTGGTTGAATACCAATCAAAGCCAATTTTATCTATATGCTCGTGGTAACATAAAAATTCAGGTTAGATACATATCTGATGAATTTTACAATGAAAAAAAAAATTAATTTTATTTCAAATTTCTTGAAAGTCGATATAAAATATCATTAAATTTGAATTGAATAATAAAAATGATAGCTTCTAAAGTGCTCAATGTGGTTTTATTTAGGTCTGTTAACATATCTTTTCCTTTTTCATAAAAGCATTGTTTGCGGAAATAAAAAAAGAATTCTTATCTTAAACAATGAATACTTTGGAATGAATAAATGTTTTTTTTTCCTTGGGTTTCATATGCTCGTTGTGATTAATTATTTTATCATATTTCAGCTATTTCTGGCGATAAATTTTATTCAAGACCATAGTCTTATCAGCGATGTTAATATCAGAAGGAGCATTCAATTTACATATTTGTAGAATCAGAAAAATGGGCTCTCACATATTTAAAGCTGCGTATCTAAGCTGTCTTTAAATAATTCACTATGAAATTCATTTTCACAACAACAAACGACGTAGCATATAAAAATAATACAACTTTACATATACAACAACAACCCCAACAATACGAACACAAAGTGAAATTTAAGATCTAGGTTTGACTACTAGCCAGAAGATTTCTATTCTTCGATGATTTCTATTCTTCCACTTCTATTCGATGAATAAATGAGACTTGTTTTCAACTTGCTTTAAAAATGAGATGCTGTTAAATTTTTCTGTTTTAATTCGTTTATTATTGCAATTTCAGTTGCTTTAGGAATGAATACACAAATTTTTGGATAAATTTTGATAACATATCCATACAAAAGGTGTTCTGTAAATTAAAAATTTTTACTTCCTGGTTTTAAGTTTGAATTCGTTATCCCCAAAAGAATGGGCCTTTGTTTTTATTGAGGTTTTAATTTAATACCTGTAATTATTTTATTGGGGCCTGAATGGCCGAGTATCTATCACTCGGTGCTACAGGTTTCGGATTTGAGTCCTGGTGGTGACATGGATGTTTGTAGTGGTTCGGAATCCACTTTAAACCGTAGGTTCTTGGTCTAATATGACTGTGGAGGGCTGTTGGACGTAGGGCTGATAACCCTACCCCATAAAAGATAACATCTTTTGTCTCGAAATCTGCTAGTAGGCAGACGGCCTTGGCCCACCACTGATGATGATGATTATTCTATTGCTCAAAAGGAGTGCTGAGACTATGATTCTACAATAACTCTAGCTGTTCTTTTTAGTTTCGATTTCATATTCTTAGAGTTAAAGCCATTAAAAATATATTTTTAATATTGCAGTTATCCGATAGATTCTTGGTTTCAATCATTTCAATTTGGATTTCCTTTACATTTAATTCCCTTTCAGTACACATAAGTATGTAATGATTTTTGTTACATTGAATGAATCTTTTTTTTAATTTGCTATTTCTAAATAAATGCTATTTTATATTGCTATTTCTAATCTATTCGTAAACGACAGAAATAGGCAACTTTCTAATCAAAATCTTTTTCTTACGAAGACTCAAGTTTCTAGCCATGAAACATTCTTAACTAAGACGATTTTTTTTTTTTGACAAAATAAACAATTAAAATATTTTATTTGCCATGCTTGTCAGTGCAGCTGAGGAAGGTATTCAACTTTTCTGTAAAAAAATCTTTTTCCTTCTATATTCAAGTTGCCTCCAAAGTCAGTACGAGCAATATTCAACTTTTCTTCTTCTTGTACTTACTTCTTCGCTAAAATTTTTAACTCAATCTTTGATAGTTTGTATTGCTTTTTCTACACCAAATCCTTAACCAGCTACGATTAGCAAATCTTGTTTTCACTTACATGTTTTTTAATTATAGACCTCAGTCCATAATAATTATCTCTATATTATTCTGCTGTCAATACATACTCTTCATAAATCTCTTCAAAATATTCAGCAGATTCTAAAATAACATTTTCTACCTTCTCTTGGCAACTTGACAGTCTTTCAAATTTTTTTTATACTGCATGTCCATAACCGAAAGTTCATTTACATTAGGATTCTTTTGCAAAAGTTCAATCTTCATTTTATTCAAACATAAAGAAAAAGTTCTTCGTAGACATTTGCGTTTCGTTGTTAAGTTTATTTTCAGTTAATTGTTAATTGATCCCGACGTTTGAGTTTCAGAAAAAATGTTCTATGTAGAATCAGAAAAAGTGCTATCTCACCGATGCTTAAAGTAGTTGGTCCAGTTCAATGGTTCTTGAACTTTTTTTTTGAAATCGGAGTGTATTTAAAATCCTATAAATAACTGTAGGCACAATATGTATAAAATTTCTGAGAAATATATTACTATAATTAAATCAAGCATTACAAAAATAAATTATACCTTAAAAAATGAAGCATACCTTAATTTTACTCATTTTTGTGTTTATGAGAAGCATGAGCCTTATATATCCTAGTGACTTTACCAAAGTTTGGGCATATATTTGAAAGGCAAACTCTCATTTCTTCATCAATACATTGAGTGTATTACATTACTTACTTAATTAATGGGAACTTTTTTTTTTACACTCAATGGTGGTTAGGGTGGAAAATCCTAATTCACATTCATGTTGGATATTGTAGCAAAATGTTCAAAGATTTCTAGAGACAATTCCTTACGTTTAATCATCAATCCATGATGTGGATATAGCCATGAGTTCTTCTTCTGTTCTTTTAATGCTAAACCAAAGAAAATCAAAAGAAGTTCCCATTAATTAAGTGATTAATGTAACTTCAAGTGGCTAAGAAAATCACTTGAGGTTCCAATGAATGAGCTCCAATCCAATCGTATTATTCAGCGTTGAGTAATGGAAAATAAGAACCCAATTTTTCTTCTGTACTTGTTAAATGTGGAAGTGAATGGAGTTGTTGAGAATATGGATGAGAAAAAAATTTGAAAAGGTTTTGGAACAGTATGTGAAAACGACGAATGGAGAATTAGAATAAATAAAGAGATCGATGATTGTTACAAGGAATCAGATATTGTCACGGAGATAAGTAGAAGGAGAATCCAATGGCTAGGTCATGTAAAGAGAATGGAGCCAAACAGAACAACAAGAAGACTCCCAGCGGATTTAGATGGGGAGATGAAGCCGAAGAGTACTTGATGAGACTTGAGAATTACTAACTGTAAACAAAAGGCAACTAGTCTTGTGGAATGGCGTAATGTCTGCAATGGATTTTTTTTTTTTTTTTTTTTTTTTTTTTTTTTTTTTTAAGATTCAAAATCACATGGACGCTAGTACTCTAGTAGTCAATCATGGAAGTTATTGCTCCTAGTTCTAAATTACTTTGGCGACTTTTTATAAGCGAAGGACAAAAAAGCAATCAGAAATGTTAACTGTTTGTAATGTTAGTTGTCTTTGAATGAGAAAACTGATAAGAAAAATATCAACCATATTTATTTTTATATCTGGCCACATATTTCTCTGGAATATCGAAGGGCCCACGCTAAAATCTGCACCCTGGTGTACCCTTTGAGAACCACTTTTTAGTCATTAAACTAATTCATTATGAAACTCCACATAAGCAGCACTTAACTAACGACGAAGCATTTAAAAATAATGCTACTACACATAACAACATCAACAGCAAAATGAACACAAACTAAAACTCAGTTCCCTATTTGGCACTTAGCCAGAAGAACTTCGACAATTGCTTCAGTTCGATTCAAAGGATAAATGTTGTTGCCAACAATGTCAGCATCAAGTTATTGGAACCTAAATATTCCTAATTACATGTCATCATCTCTACGTATCTTTCATCACTACAACCAAATAGTATAGTAATAGTGCACCAAAATAGTAACTCCTTTGTGTTAAATTTTAAATGAACATTGAAATTATACTTTCTCATTGAAATTATAGTTTTTCGGTTTGAATGTTCAAAAATTTGTTTACGTTAATTACGGAGGGAATAGATAATGGAAACAATGTTAAAAAATTTTATTCACAAAATACTTCTTTTTATCTATATTTGTTATTTATAAATACTGTAATTGGTTAATTATTCATTTTCCTTAATTTTAATTACATTTTCATGTGTCAGAAGATGAACTTGATACCAATTCATTTTCAATTGTTCATCTGTTGATAATTATAATTTTTTTTTTTTTATTTATGTATTAATATTATCGTTTTAAATTTTTCTGCTTCGGTATAGTTTCAAGAGAATCAAATATAAATAAATGTCCCATATACATTTTTTTTTTTTTTTGATACATAAAGCTTAGAAAATATAAAAAGTAAATGATGTAAAAAGGAAGAACTCTTAATTCTTCTTCGTTATTGGCGCTGCAGCACCATAGTGAACCAAAGCCGTCTGCCTACTAGCAGATTTCGAGAGAATAGATGTTTTTCTATCTACGGGGTAAGGTTGTCAGCCCTAGGCCCAACGCTCTACAGTCATAATAGACCAGGGCCGACGTTTTTAAAGTGGATTCGAACCACTACAAACATCCATAGCACCGCCGGAAGTCTAACCTGAAACTTGTAGCACAGAGCGCTAGTCAATCGGCCATCAGGCCCATGAACTCTTAATTATTTTCTCTTAATTATTTTTCAGCAATTTAAAGACATAAAAAGAATTGACAAATATATAAATATACATTTAAACAGATTTTTTTTTGTTTGGTTAGTTTTTGTAAATACTCAATGGCAAGTTCAGCGGATTATTTTTTATAAATACTCAATAATATTCATCAATGGCATGTGTATATAAAAAAAGTCTGATATGGGATGTTTTAACGCAATTTCCAAAACATTATTCAAAACGATCTTGAATTATAAATTGCCTGAGGCAACATTTTAAATGTATAATAAGTCCACTTTTCCTTGCATTTAATTCACTTCAATGGTTTCAGTTAGCTTGTGTCTTGCACTATTTTAAAATCAATTAATTTTAAGGAATGTTCTTAATATTTCAATTTTCTTGATATTCGATCATATCTTGTATTATTTGATATGGTTGAAATTATGAATATTTTTGAATTAAAATTCAGGTTTTTTTTGGTTTTTTTTTTTTTTTTTTTCACTGAAAAATATTTTTGTTTATCATTCTGCTCTTGTTCTCTGATCTGGTACTGTTATTTCGTTGAATAATGTATCTAATGTTTTTATCTTGAATAATGCTTTCATAGACATTTATGAATCTTAATAATGATGATGCATCATTATTGAGATTCATAAATGTCGACGAGGAATAATGAATAATGAATGATGCTTTCATCGAGTATTTCATGAATTATTCATGTGAATAAAATGCACTGAAATGAAAATAAATTATATTTTACTTTTTAAATATAATTGGTTTAATCTACTTTTATATTTAAAAGTCTATGTCAGAGAATTGAAAAATTTTAATTTCAAATAAAAATCGTTACTAATTTCGGCATAAAAATGCTAAGATAAAATCCTTCTTTAAAATTTAAGGAATCATTCTATCTATTGTTTATTTAATTAAATTAAATTGTTAGTTAATTTTTTTTAAATTAAACTAACTAGTATAAAAAACACCTTATGTTTTTTTTTTAAAAAGAACTTCGAATAAATATTCATTACAAAGAATTTTAGAGCTATTCATTTCCCTATTGGACAATAAATCTTGTTGTGTCTAATCCTCAATGCCCTTGCATTGTGAAACGGACATCCCATGAGTAATCTACTGATGGATGGTGGGAAAGGACACAACTTCTGTTGTGCTGGAGCATCCGAAGGTAGAAGTCTGACTTAGTCCCGTGCAGCTGAAGAAGGAAGGCAGTGTCTTCCGGAAGGACTTTTAGGGAACTGAGTATCGTATGGAAGAAAACTCGGAAAAACTCCACCAGGTAGTCCGACTCAAGATACGCAAGATACTGAACAGCACAAACGCCATCGAGTCTCCTCGCTTTTTGAAAGCTGTTGTAAATTAATAATTAATCGAATTGTTTTTCCTTTATTTATAAGACAGCTTAATATTTTGAAGCATCAGTAATTCAATTTCTTTAACTAGCATACTTTTCTTTGTAACAAACAACGCGTACTGTTGTTGTTTCTTATCCTACTTGGTAGACATGTAGACCAAGCCCACTAACCCCTATGGACTCATGGTTGAAGGAAAGGGCGCAGCTTCTATTGTGATGGAACACCCGTCTGATAGAAGTCTGAAGTCTGAAGTCTCCGTGTCGTTCTACAGTCGTATGAGACTTGGATCTACTGCTTAAAGTGGATTCGAACCACTACAAACATCCATGACACCACCAGAAATCGAACCCGAAACCTGTCGTACCGAGCGCCAGACACTCGGCCATTCAGACCCACGTTTTACTTTTCAGTTATTGTAGAAGTTGAAATTAAGTTAAATAAGCCTCTGCCATCTTGCACATCAGAACAGTGTGAGCTATACCATTTGGGATTTAAAGCAGTTTAAAATCTCAAAATACATCAAGATTTAAACAGAAAATGGTCAGAATTTTCAGCACAAAATTAAAGCCATTCCAAATAAACACACATGAAATCCGTTTTTGAAATTTTTTTTTTTTTTAAAGCATCTTTCCATGCAGATAAATAACTTAAGCCTTTAAAAAACTTTTTTTTTCTTCAAACAACGACGAAGCAGCAAAAATAAGCATATCCACATTAAGATATACTCATGTTAAGTCCTTATGCAAATGAAATGCTTTAAAGTTCCTTTCCAACTTTCTCAAATCCGCGAAGGTGACTTTTTTTCTAAAATACTCATCCATTTATTTAAAATTTAAATAAACTTCTTTGATACGAACGCAGCTCCTTTTTCAAATAATTTGTGGGCGTTTTTTATTTATTTTTTAAAACCCACATCGCGCACTGGCTGAACTCGATTACGAAGTAAAAAAGAAGGAATATAAAAAGTCATAAAATAAACAAGTTCTCCAACCCTTCTCTAAGAATTATATGAGAAGAAGAAAAAAAAAATAAATAAATGAAATGAAAAGAAATCTCACAGAGAGAGTTTCTTTTTTTCGTGGGACTATTTCTCCATCGCTGCACTTGAAAGAATATTGAATGGCTCTTCTTAGACATCTCGTAGTTATGGGAGTGCGAGATTACAGAAGAAAGTTACTTAAAGTTCCAAACGAAAGAAAACCAAGAGAGCGATAAAAATGAATTTTTGCATTAAAAAGCGCAAGATAGAAGAAAAATAAAACAAGTTTTTCTCAGAACCCTTCCCAAAAGGCATACTTAATTGTATTGAACGAACAAAACGCACGCGATTTAATCCTTCGAAGAAGTTCGGATTGTATACTATAGCTTCGGATTTCATATAATACTTAGTTCTCTTTTGAATGGATTAAAATACATTTATACAATTTTTATTTTAATTCTCAATATAAAAGCTATTTCAATAATATTTCTTAGACTAATTATGCACATAGATCTTAAAAAAAATGAAAAAAACATTATAAAAAAAAGCCGTAATTACAAAGAAAAATAGTAACGTCCCAGAAAATAAAAATTAAAGCTAGACATTCAGGTAAATTTCGTACCAGCTTTACTGTTGTACAAAATTATCCTTAATCAATTGCTGTTTGTGTTTAAAACTGCTAATACTAGTATATATTTTTAGACAATTTGATTTGTCGCTCTGCGGTCATTCTTTGCACACTTTAGGAAAATTAGACCATAACCTACAGTTTAACGTGGTTTCGAACCACTAACAAACATCCATGCCATCTCTAGGATTTCAACCTGAAGCCTGTGGTACCAAAGGCCGTAGCGCTAGCCAATTGGACACCAGGCCGTGTTTATATGTATTGAATCTAGTGCTCTGGCGCTAGGTGACACAAGTTTCGGGTTCGAGTCCCGGCGGTGCCATAGATATTTGTAGGGGTTCGGAATCCACTTTAAGCTGTAGGTTCCGGTCTAATATGAGTGTTGGACATAGGACTGACAATCCTACCCCGTAAAAAGAAAACATCTCCTGTTACGGGATCTGCCAGTAGGCAGACGCGATTTGGCCCACCAAGGGGCTATTGCACCATTGAAGAAGAATTATACTGGGTAAAACTATATTGCTATATGATTGAAACTGCTATTACTATATGTTTTAAACTGGGTATATATACTGAGTCTAGAGCTTTGGCGCTCGGTTATACAGTTTCGTGTTCGAGTTCCGGAGGTGCCATGGATGTTTGTAGTGGTTCGGAATCCACTTTAAACCGTAGATCCCAGTCAAATATGACTGTTGGGCGCACAACTGACAAACCTACCCGGTAAAAAAGACAACATTTCCTCTCCTGAAATCTGCCAGTAGGCCTCGCCCACCATGGGCTGTCCCTCAATGAAAAAAAGAAGAATACCTAATATATCAGGCATAAAAAATATTTATATCAAAAGCAATTTTAAACATAAAACTTCTATGCATAGTTTATGTCGTAAATCTATAATTTTAATCAATCTCAAAAATCTCGAACTGCAACAGCTAAAAAATAAAAATAATTTCAAACAAATTTTCATTTAAAACGAACATAAATAATTAATGCAATTTCAACATTTCCTGTCTCAAATCCATATTTACATTACAACATTCTTTTAAAAATTTATTATCCGCTTTAAATTCACCGAAGAATAAATAAAATTTTACAGAATTTTTTTTTTTTTTCCACTCTCAAAGTCTTGTTATATTATTCTTGAAAGACTAGATGGTGCGATTCAAAACCTCAAGATCTAATGAAAAGATCGAAGAGAAGGGAGGGAGGGAAAGAAGAAAAAAAAAAAAAAAAGTTGTAATCCCTTTGTAATTCATAATACCTTATTCTCGAAGCAGATAAATCCAATTATGTTCCACATAAAAAAAATAATAAAATAAAGAAGTAGAATCTTTTATTATTCTTGTTATCAGTTCATTAATTTTCTTGTTTAACAAGAAAATTTCGAAAGGTAGCGTGAAGATATGCAGCTGCAACAGTCATCGACTACCGAAGGTGCAAATTAATTTAAAAAACAGAAAAATAAATAAGCTCTAACTTAATTTGATGCCTCATTAGTTAAAGTATCGGGGAAATGGATTAAAATTTAAATAATGGTGTTATACTTAGTTTCCAACAAATAATAATAATAAAAAATAAAAAATCTCTGTTTTTTTTTTTTTTTTAAATTGATGTTGTTGTTGTTGCGGTTTGTTAAGCAATCCCTTTAGTGAATAAATTTATTTTGTGGCTGATTATAAAGATAGTAGAAATAATTATTTTTAAAATCTCGTTTAATTTAATTTGGTCTTAAAAGTGTAAACAATTAGTGCCATTTTTATCCAGTGCTGTGAGAAAGAAATGTTTTTGAAATGTATATGTAATTTAGCAACGGAAGAATTAATCTGCTAAAATTTTCTTTAAAAAAAAAAAATGTTAAAAAATAAAATTTATTTAAGAATTGTTTCAGAAATATAGTGTGAGAGCTAGATAAATATTATTGTTTCTTAACAAAAAATAGTTATATGCTTTTGTTTTGGGTCGGATGTTTTTGCCTTTGATGCAATTTATGTAACACTGGATCTGTTTTTGTAGTGACAAAAGATTTCAAATCAAAATGTCCAGCTTTAAAAAAAAAAAAAAATATATAGCAAATTATTTTCTATATTCTCTATATATTTTTTATATTCTCTAAATATTTTCTATATTCATAATTAATTAAAATAACTAGAAATTTTAACTTATGTTATAAGTTTAAATCTACGGCAAAAATAAAATTTATTTACGAATTGTTCAGAAATATATCGTGAAAACTAGATAAATATTATTGTTTCTTAATAAAAAAATGGTTATATATTTTTGTTTTGCGTCGGGCGCTTTGTCGGACGTTTTTTCCTTAGATGCAACTTAGGCAACATTCAATATGTTTTTGTTGTGGCAAAAGAAGAATCATCCTACTTAGAATTTTAAAAAAATTTTTTAAGCAAAATTTATTTACGAATAGTTTCAGAAATATATTGTAACAGCTAGATAAATATTATTGTCTCTTAACAAAAATAATTATATATTTTGTTTTGGATCGGAATGCTCTTGTTGGATATTTTTGCCCTTGATGCAATTTAGGTAACACTGGATCTGTTTTTGTCGTGTCAAATGGTGTCAGATCAAAATCCCCAGCTCAAAAAAAGTAATATAGCAAAATATCATTATAATACAGATTTGGTTTGGTTTGCGGCTCTATGGTCATTTTTGCACATATTAGGCTAAATGGACCGGGCCTACTGTTTAAAGTGGATTTCGAACCACCACCACTACTACACCACACTACACCACAACACTGTGTCTAGAGCTAGGTTGCCCCTATACAGTTTGGGAATGATGTGGATGAAACGTCTGACTGGGATCAGTGGCACTTTACAGTCATATGAGACTGGAATTTTTGGCTTAAAGTGGATTCGAACCACTAAAAACATCAATGATACCGCCGGGACTCGAACCATTCATGAGCAATGGTGTCTAATATGATATGATTGTTGGGCGTACGGCTGACAGCTCTACTTCGTAAAAAGACAGCAGCTCCTGTCTAGAAGTCTGCCAGTAGGCCTTGGCCTACCATCGGGCTGCTGCGCTAATGAAGAAGAAGATCTAATATATAAGGCAGTAAAAAATATTTATATCAAAAGCGATTTTAAACATAAAACTTCTATGCATAGTTTATGACGTAAATCAATAATTTTTAATCTATCTCAAAAATCTTGAATTGTAACAGCTAAAAAATAAAAATAATTTCAAACAAATTTTCATTTAAAACGAACACGAATAATTAATGCAATTTCAAACATTTTCTGTCTCAAATCCATATTTACATTACAACATCCTTTTAAAAATTTATTATCCGCTTTAAATTCACCGAAGAATAAATAAAATTTTTACAGAATTTATTTATTTATTTTTTCCACTCTCAAAGTCTTGTTATATTATTCTTGAAAGACTAGATGATGCGATTCAAAACCTCAAGATCTAATGAAAAGATCGAAGAGAAGGGAGGGTGGAAAAAAGAAAAAAAAAAAAAAAAAGTGTAATCCCTTTGTAATTCATAATACCTTATTCTCGAAGCAGATAAATCCAATTATGTTCCACATAAAAAAAATAATAAAATAAAGAAGTAGAATCTTTTATTATTCTTGTTATCAGTTCATTAATTTTCTTGTTTAACAAGAAAACTTCCACGAAAGGTAGCGTGAAGATATGCAGCTGTAACAGTCATCGACTACCGAAGGTGCAAATTAATTTAAAAAACAGAAAAATAAATAAGCTCTAACTTAATTTGATGCCTCATTAGTTAAAGTATCGGGGAAATGGATTAAATTTAAATAATGGTGTTATACTTAGTTTCCAACAAATAATAATAGTAAAAAATAAAAAATCTTGTTTTTTTTTTAACTTGATGTTGTTGTTGCGGTTTGTTAAGCAATCCCTTTAGTGAATAAATTTATTTTGTGGCTGATTATAAAGATAGTAGAAATAATTATTTTTTAAAATCTCGTTTAATTTAATTTGGTCTTAAAAGTGTGTAAACAATTAGTGCTATTTTTATCCAGTGCTGTGAGAAAGAAATGTTTTTGAAATGTATATGTAATTTAGCAACGGAAGAATTAATCTGCTAAGATTTTCTTTAAAAAAAATGTTAAAAAATAAAATTTATTTAAGAATTGTTTCAGAAATATAGTGTGAGAGCTAGATAAATATTATTGTTTCTTAACAAAAAATAGTTATATGCTTTTGTTTTGGGTCGGATGTTTTTGCCTTTGATGCAATTTATGTAACACTGGATCTGTTTTTGTAGTGACAAAAGATTTCAAATCAAAATGTCCAGCTTTAAAAAAATATATAGCAAAATATTTTCTATATTCTCTATATATTTTTATACTCTCTAAATATTTTCTATATTCATAATTAATTAAAATAACTAGAAATCTTAACTTATGTTATAAGTTTAAATCTACGGCAAAAATAAAATTTATTTACGAATTGTTCAGAAATATATCGTGAAAACTAGATAAATATTATTGTTTCTTAATAAAAAAAAATTGGTTATATATTTTTGTTTTGGGTCGGGCGCTTTTGTCGGATGTTTTTTCTTAGATGCAACTTAGGCAACACTGAATTTGTTTTTGTAGTGGCAAAAGAAGAATCATCCTACTTAAAATTTCTAAAAAAAAAAAAAAAATGTTGAAAATAAAATTTATTTACAAATAGTTTCAGAAATATATTGTAACAGCTAGATAAATATTGTTGTCTCTTAACAAAAATAATTATATTGTTGTGAGTCGGATACTCTTGTCGGATGTTTTTGCCCTTGATGCAAATTAGGTAACACTGCATCTGCTTCTGTCGTGTCAAAGAATTTCAGATCAAAATGCCCAGCTTTAAAAAGCAATATAGCAAAATATCCTCTTAGATACAGAACTAGTTTGATTTTGATTTGTTGCTCTACGGCCATTTTTCGCACGCTTTAGGCTAATTAGACCGGGACCTACTGTTTAACGTGGATTCCGAACCACTATTACTACTACACCACACCGCATCACATCACTGTGGCTAGAGCTGAATTGCCCCTATACAGTTTGGGAATAAATGTGGATGAGGAATATGACTGGGATCAGTGACACTCTACAGTCTTATGAGACCGGAATTTATGGCTTAAAGTGGATTCCGAACCATTACAAACATCAATGATACCGCTAGGATTCGCTATTCGGAGTGATACATGTGGTACCAAAGGGCAAAACGCTAGCCAATTGCACATCAGGCCGCCACTCTGTAATATAGAAGTGGATCTCAAGAAACATGTATTCAAAAAATTGAAATTCAATTCTAAAATTGATTAAAATAACTAGAAATCTTAACTTATGTTACAATTTTAAATCTATGACATTATAGCTCTGCTGGAAATTTGTAGTTATGGCTATTTGGAGAACGAGGTAAAATAGATTTTTCGCTAACTAAAATAACTTGCAATAAATAACAAAATGAGACATTCTTTACTAACATGGCTCATTGCTAATCACGTAAATGTTTTCTTGGTTTTCGTCGTATAAAATAAAATAAATTTTAATGAATTGTGCTTAAGATAACATTCAGTAAGACTATTGCTTCCCATCTTTCTTAACTGCTACTCTGGATAATACAAAATCAACTTCATGCCAGTTTCAAATAATATCAAAATAAATTCGCGAACAACCATAAAAATCCCAGTGGAATTATTAAAACAATAATAAATAAATTATTAAAAAAGCAATTACGTATTGTATTTTATTCCATATCTACAACACATTATTTTTAATGCAAAGGTGTAGTTTTCAAGCGAATGAATCTGTTAACTGATGCCGTAAAAGATTATTTATCACTCTCACTTTTGTAAAAATAAAACAATAAATAATATTGTTGATTCTACCTAGTATGCAATGCACGTGGTCATCAACCTTATCTGCTGGATGCAGCACAACTAGCACTAATTATTTCCTCAACCATTTATGAACGCCATAACCATTTTTTTTTTTTTCATCACCACATCCTCTTCTAACCCAAGACAATAGGAAACAACAGGCACTGGACTAGACTAAACAAACCCAAACAACGAAGAGGCCATTGCTTAGTATTCCGAACACAACAGCAGCAGCTACCATCCTCTCTCTCTCTCCAAGAGAAGGTAAGATTTTACCAACCATCTGCAACCAATGGCCAGACTCAATATGCGAGCCAACAGCTCCCCTCACATAATTAGTTCCGCACGAACACCAGCCACTCTCTAACGGAAAAGGGTTGCGAAAATTACAATCTTTATCCGCAGCGCCCTGTGACATTTTCCAAATTAACGAGAGAACTTGTTCAACAACGGGGCAAAACACAATCGCCTCGTTCCCTCTCATTTGCAGAAGCCGTGTAGTGTATTTATTCAACCTCTTTTCCCTCTCTCTCTCTCTCTTTTTCAACTGTGCCATGTTATTTAAAGGTCCTTCTCTCTTTTAAATATACATATTTTTTAAAAATAATGTCCCGTATTTAATTTTACTCTCTTCTTGAATTGGTTTTATAGGGTGACATTCATGATGTAGGGGGTTTTAATATGAATGTTTTTAATGCATGCTTTAAATTATATAGAGCAGTAGAAAATTACTATTTACTATTGGCTGTTTTCGAAAATATATTTTTTTTAAAAACGTAAAATACAGACAACAAAGTTTGTAACAATAGAAAAAAAAAATGAAATTCTAGTACAGGGGTAGCCAACCCAAATGATATTGCGGGCCACTTTGAAAATGCATCACAACTCCGCGGACTGCATATAAAATTATATGTTCCCATATTAAATTTAGACCAACTATAGACATTTTTTTGGACGAAAAATTGAAACATAATGAGTAATTATTTTTGTGTTTACTATTATTTTTACATGTAAACGTAGATAATTTAATAATAATGATACTAAAAGCACATTGTAAAGAAATATATCACACTAAAAAATGAAATCTAAAAATATATAAATATAAATGTAATAATAAAATGAAATCGTTAAAAAATATTTATTTTACTAGTGCGATATTTGTTTGAGCAAAAATATTTTTTTAAAATCAAAGTTAATTTCGACAGTTAATTTTTGAATATATGGATGCACAAATAATGTTTTTTTAATACATTGATTTTCACCACTTTGGCCATTATGAAATAAATATATTTTGTAAAAGTGTGATAAATCTCAAAAATAAATCTCTAGTTCAAAAATATTTAAGGCTGGCCGAGGGTTGGCCACCCCTGTCCTAGTAAATCAATTCGGAGTTAGATTTTGAAATCCCGCGCATCACAATTATATATATTTAAATATAGAAGTTAAGTTTGCAGAGATAACGTACTATGGTAGTACGTAAGGTGGTAGACTAAAAAAAAAAAAACGAATTAAAATAACATAATATAATGGCAAAATCCCTTGATACAACCACACTAGAAAGAAAAAAATTGTTATATAGATATCTTGATATCGTCTATTTCCTTACAGGTGCTCATATATAAAACTTTCGTAGATAAGGTAAAAAACAACAACTAACTAGC
Organism: Caerostris extrusa; assembly: GCA_021605095.1. Classification (NCBI taxonomy): domain Eukaryota; kingdom Metazoa; phylum Arthropoda; class Arachnida; order Araneae; family Araneidae; genus Caerostris; species Caerostris extrusa. The sequence continues at coordinate 36,486 of BPLR01012167.1, forward strand.
TAAATCCCTGGCTACAGTCCATGTTGGACGATGACACTCCACCTACTGAGATTCCGAAACAAGAATTTACTCAGTATCAGTTACGAGTAGTTTTACCCAGTATATATTCTTCTTCTTTATTGGCGCAACAGCCCCATGGTGGACCAAGGTCGTCTGCCTATTGGCAGAACCAGAAAGAGATGTTTTTTTTTAGGGATAGGGTTGTCAGTCCTATGCCCAAAAGCCCTATTGGGAATTCCGAGTATGACCTTCGGCGAGAACAGTCGTGTTCCGAGCTCGCTCCTGCCAATTTGGAATTTTTCAGCTGCGGATTGTTTCTTCTGAACTGTTTTAAATATTCTCTTCACTTCTCATTTATATTATAGTTCCTCCTGTAAATTATAATTATGTCACAATCTTCTTCCGGCCCGCCGGCCATTGAACTATCGCCAGAAAGTCCGCCCTTGCACGAGCAGGGCATTAACCAGCATGACCCCTCGATTGCCGACATGGACACTTCCGCTAGCGTCTCCAAAAGGACCTAGACAAAAATGATTTTCTAATCAAGAACCCTGCCTCCAAAAGAGTATCAGAGCCAACTCTTGAGCACTACCTCTTCTTTGAAGAGTTGCTCAAAGAAGCGGCTACACTCATGGACAGGATACATAAGTATTCCAGTGCTGCACAAAATGTGCGGTCCCCAACATGGAAACAACCTCCCTACACATCGAGGAATGCAGTAAGCGCATCCGCGCCATCTGCACGTACACCGGAGTTCCTGCCTCCCTCCTACCATCAAAAAAAGAGCTCATCGAAATGTGTAAAGCAAAGGACCTGGAGATCCTAGCTAAAGAAGCCGAAATCTCCACCCAACCCCAACCCACCGAGGTGATCCCTGCTGCCAACACCATTCAGGCGGCTGCAACCATTGAGCCTAAAACAACTGGCCCAGCAACCAAGAGGAAAAACCCGTCAATGATGATGATGAAGGATTCATCACTGTGCAAAAGACAAAAGGGTAACTATGGCTGCGAATACTATTTCACTAACACCCCACTAACACCACGTTGGCTGCCGACGTAAGCAAGAGCTCCATGAAACCACGAGCTAATAGGATACCACCATTCTTTGTGTCCGCAAAGGGCAAATGGTGGAATGTTTTGAATCAGCTAAGAATTGAAGTTCCTAGCATCAACTCTAAACTCTCCGGTAATTTTCTAAAAATTACTGTGGAAAATGAAACTGAGTATAGGACCCTTGCTTCCATTTTGGAAAGTGATGGCACCCCTTTAAAACTCTTATGTTACAGAAGGACCGGCCCATAAAGGTCGTGATCCGCGGTCTCCCTGGCCATACCCCAGTAGAAGATGTCGAGGCCGAGCTCCGAGCACTTCAGTTCCAAATTATTAAATGTGCTCGGATGTCAAAATTTAGGACCAGGGAGCCAATGCCCCTTTTCTATGTACAGCTTGCCCCTTCCTCTCATACAGAGGAAATTTATAACTTGTCAACTCTTCTCGGCCTGAGAGTCCATGTTGAAAGTTACAAGGGTCAACCCGGCCCTTCGGTCTGTTGGAATTGCCAAGGCTTCTTCCATTCTTCGGAAGTTTGCCGGCTTCCAACTAGATGTGTTAGATGTGCTGGCCCACATAGAGCCAAGCAATGTACACTTTCATTGGATCAGCCACTGAAGTGTGCTAACTGCAATGGAGCTCATGCCGCGAACTGCACGGATGCCCCAAATGCCCAAACCCAGTCAAAAATCTGGGTCCAAAAATACTAAAATAAATAAAAATAATGGTAAAACCCCTATGCCACCTAAATCCAAAGTAAATAATACTACCAGGACGCAGCCAACGTTCACTAGCCGTCCGGTTAATGAAAGTAGAGCTTACTCCGAAGTTCTCCGCAAGGCGAACGAGGGTAAGCAGGTTAGCCACGCCCCTCAGCCAATCATAGCCCAGGAGGAGCCCTTGCCTCGTGCTAACCCAAATCGGCCTGCTCCCCGCGGTGACTGAAAGAGTTGTTTACAACTCTGAATGTTCACTGTCGGAGATGTTTCAGTGTCTGATGGACTTAGCAATGGAACGCTAACCCATCTCACAGTCATATTATACTGCAGGCATTTGGCTTAGCTAAAGACAAAATGCGAAGCTCGCAAAATAAATTTGACATGAGTTTTCACCTCTTCGAGGCGTACACTCGTGTTATTTCTACTAGTGAGTTCTGTGCGGCTTAACTCTCTTTAGACCTGAGTCTCTTACCATAGGCTTCTGGAACGCAAATTCTTTGCGGCCCAAAATTCACGATGTTAGGGAGTTCTTAGATGAGCAGAACCTTGATGTATTTTTGGTTCAGGAAACAAAATTGTCTCCTGGTTATAACCCTTTGATCGCAAATTACAGGTTCTATCGTACAGATAGAGCCAATCAAAATCCTGCACGAGTAAGTGGCGGTACAGGCATTTATATTAAAAGCAGTATTAACCATCACCATATTCCAACTCCGCAACTTGATTTTATAGATGCAACAACTATTGAAGTTAAAATTAATTATTTTCCAGCTATCAAAATTATTTCTGTATACATTAAACCTAACGCTCCAGGTGGTTTTCCGGTGGAGGACTTCAAAAAGTTAACCAAAACCGGAAACAATGTGATTCTCGCTGGTGATTTTAACGCTCTTCACTCCTCTTGGAACTTTGGACATTCAAATCGATATGGTTTTACACTGAATCGTCTTATCCAAAGTCAAAGGGGAATGAAAGTTGTCCCCCCTTAAAGTTACTAGAATTGACCTTAGAAACAATCATCGAGGTAATGTGCTCGATCTTGCATTTTTTAAATATATCCCCTTTAATTATGATATTGAGGTGCTAACAGATTTAGATTCTGACCACCTCCCCGTTGTTCTATCCTTAGATACCAGCCCTGAATCACTGAAAGTTCCGAGTCAATTAAGCACTAATTGGGAGAACTTCAGGCATGTGATGAATAATAAAAATCTACCAAGTTTTATACTACGATCTCCTGTTGACGCAGAAACTAGAATACAAGAATTAAATGATATATATGTCACATGCCTGCAGGAAAGTTCTACCCCTAAATTTACACCGATTAGATTTCCAATAGATATCAAAATTTTAATCAAGCAACGCAATAAATGCCGCCGAAAATGGCAGCGAACCAGAGATCCTGAATATCTCAGAAGTTACTACCGCACTCTGGACGAAGTCAGGAGTGCAATCACTGTCTTTACACAGCAACGCTGGCAAAACGACATAGAGGCCCTGACGCCTGAGTCAACATCACTTTGGAAGAAATGTTCCCATCTACGCAGACAATATCACAGCATTCCGCCCTTGCAGGCTGCCAACGGCCGAGCAGCTTATTCCCCAGAAGACAAAGCGGAACTGCTCGCAGTCTCAAATCCCAATTTGAACTTAACTACGATGTTGAAGATAAAAACTTTTTCGAACACGCTAACTCTACAGTCACAGACTTCTTACAACAACCACATACTAATGACTTAGATTTAATAACTCCACAGGAAGTCTGTGATATTATCAGAAAGTTTAAAAATAACAAAACCCCTGGTCTGGATCTTATTAATAATCGCATGTTAAAGTCCACTCCTATTAAGTTTATACTGTATATTACCATTCTTTTTAACTTTCTATTTAGGATCTATCATTTCCCAGCTTGCTGGAAGACTGCCGTAGTATGCCCCATTCCTAAGCCAAATGCTAATTTGGCTTACCCTCATAATTACCGTCCTATCTCACTACTTAGTAGCTTGAGCAAAATATTCGAATCTGCGTTACTTAAACGCCTGAATCAGCATTGCGAGCTTCAAGACTTAATTATTCCTGAACAATTTGGTTTCAGAAGGCAATTAGGAACGTGTCACCAATTACTTAGGTTGACAGAGCTGATTCATGACGGCTTTAACGAACGCAAATCTACGGGAATATTATTTCTGGACGTAGCCAAAGCCTTTGACAAAATTTAGCATAATGGCTTATTATTCAAGCTCATGCGACTTGATTTTTCTCCCAAATCATTAAGATTCTTTGCCCGCGAACCTGAGTTTTCTTAGTCAGAGTAGGTGGAGTTACTTCCTCACCCAGACCAATAGAAGGGGGGTGTGCCACAGGGGTCGCTATTAGCGCCCGCCTTGTTCAATATTTACATCAACGACATTCCGAGGGATTGTCAAACGAATCTTTTTTTTTGTTATACTGATGACTCAGCAATTGCTACACAAAAACAAAGCACCACAGCTTGCTGTTAAAGACCTTCAATTTTATGTTTACAAATTAGAAAAATGGCTAACCACCTGGAAAATCAAAGTAAATGCAACCAAATCAGCCTGTATGCTATTTACTCGGAAGCGTTCTATTTCTCCATTAGGGAGTATCACTCTTTTTGGCCAGCCCGTCCCCTGGGTAACTGAATATAGATACCTGGGGTGGTTTTTAGACGCAAAATTATCTTTTAATTCCCATATTAAAAACACAGTTGCTAAAGCAACTGGTGCGAGCATTAAGCTCAACTGCCTAATTTCTCGTAAGAGTAGGCTTGCGATCAAACACAAGCTCCTGCTCAATAAGTCTATCATTAGACCTATTCTGGTTTAGGGTAGCCCGATTTGGGCCTCCATTTCCCTCACCGATATCAAGAGACTTCAGGTGTTTCAGAATAAACACCTGGCTATGATTGCTGATGTGCCATGGTTCGTTCGTCGAAAGATCATCCATAGAGATCTAGACGTCGAACCTATTCCAAATTATTTAATCAAAATTTCAAAGAATTTTCTTGAAAAATGTCCTCAGATTAGCAATGAGTTAATCCGTCGTCTGCCGACCTATCACCCTGGGAGTGAAAAGTTCGCAGAAACGCCCAAGGGCTGTCTATGACGTCTCCTATGATTGTTTCCCTAGAGTTAAGAGACATCATGGCTGTTATCGTGAACAAGCGACCGCGAGTTCAGGTAACGGAGTGGATTTAATACTGTAATTTTACATCCACTGAGACTAGTTAACTCACTGTGTATCTGAGGAGTCGTTTGGCTTTTAAAAGTTTCGCGGCTCTATTTTGTAAACAAAACGGATTGGCGCAGAGGTAAGGGTGACGGACTCCCGACCGTAAGGTTGAGGGTTCGAATCCGGCACTCGGCACAATTCACTATTTTTATATTTTTGCTACGATGTGCACCTCAATCCTTTCTTAACGGCTTGTGAATAGTTAGGTTTTTATTGTACGCTTTTTACCCCTTTTTTTTTGTTAGGAAAATAAGAGGATGGAATAAAACCAAATAAAATAAAAATAAAAACTATAAAAATGAAAATTATAAAAATACGGTCCTGATTATGGCCTTTTTTTTTGTGTGGACTAATTATTTACTTTTCAGCTCAATCTTCAACTGCTCTCACCGTTCAGCATAATCCCTTGTTTATTTGGTTCAATGAGTTCATAAAACTCTGTTTACTTTTTAATATTTTGGCATCGACAACTGGTCCCTAATTGTACTGAATTTAAATTTAACTTTAACTTCATTTATGTTGTATCTTACTTTTATTTATTATTAGTATTTTTATTTTATTTTTTTTTTTTTTTTAGTACCATATAACTTTAATTTTTTAGAAATTTTATCTTATTATCTATACTAACCTAATTAAGCAGCCATTTAAAATTTAGAGCATATCTATTAATTAAGATGAGTAGGTTTCAGGGGTGTTTCCCCAGTTGGTACTCCGTAATCGGTACGCCAGTTGCCAGTTGCCAAAAAGCCCTATTAGACCGGGACCTATGCGTTAAAATGGATTCCGAAACATTGCAAACATCCGTGGTACCGGTGAAGCTCGAACCCAAAACCTGTGGCGCCAGAGAGCTAGTCACAAGGTCATTAGGCTTCACTATACAACTAAAGTGGTAGAATTAAAGAAAAGAATCAAAATAACATAATATAACAGCAAAATCCCTTGATACAACCTCGCAAGAAAGAAAGAATTGGTATGCAGATCGTGATATCGTTTATTCCCTTTATAGGTGCTGATATAAAACTTTTGTAGATAAGATTAAAAGTAACTTATTCTCCTGATATTCGTTCTCATTATGCCACAAACAGTATTTTTTAATTAACTTTTTTCTTTTCTTCCAAAACGGATAAAATCCTTACAATTTCCTTACACTAGTACAGTATATCAGCTTAAGCAAATAATATAATTTACATTACTTACGTTTCTTTTCTTTATCCCCCCTTTTCTTTTTTTTTTCTTCTTCTTCTTTTTTTTTTTTTTTTTTTTTTTTCGGAGGAAAAAAAGAACTTTCGAAATTTAAGAATTCTAAGACAAACTTTTTATATATAATCCGTAGGATTTAAAATCCCACAAATAATGCTTCTATTATTTATCAAATTTGCTGAAAATTTGGCAATCTGTGACAAATTTATAACAATATAATCACATCGCCACTATTGGCTCATATGCCGTAGATTGACTGTACGGCGTAAGAGCCAATAGCGGTGTGTCAGCCAATAGTGTTCTAACCAACCAGTTTACTCACTGACATATTGGTGATTGAAGATCTTAAGAATCTTATGACATCTATCCAATGAAAATGTTCCTGGAAGGAAAATATAAATTCTACCAATTAGAGCCATGATAAATAGATAAGTGAGAGTGCAATATATACACCAAAAGTTGATGTTCAGTCTTACGAACTGGAAACGTTGTAGACATTGTTCTGCATACTTTCTGTAATACAGTATATTTAAAATAATTTAAAAACTTAGTAACATGCTTTGTTAAATTTGTTAATTAATTTTTTGACCAGTTTAATGATTGTTAGTCAAGATTTCTGACATGTTTTTAAATGCACAGTGGTGTGTACTTTGTTTATATTTAATTTGGACTTGACTGTGTTCCTAATCGTTGTTAACTATATAATGGACTATACAAAATTTTGCTAACCTGAGAACTTTGGATTAAATTGAATGCACAGAGATAGAAGAGAAATTGAAAATAATTGTCCTGATATTTATTTTTATTTGTAAAGGTAAGATGTTTTTATATGTATAGTAATTTAATTTCATATGTGAAGTAACATACTTTTAAATGCATAATAATATCTGATGGCTTCTAAAAGTGCTTTTGTTCATTAAATGCAGCAAAAAAAAGGATAGCAAGGGTAGAGAACAGTATTAAATTTTATCCTAATGGATCATATGTAATTTTGTGTTCATAACTGAAAACAATCAATTATGTATCCAAATTCCAATAATAACATAAATTGTTAAAAAAATGCCTTTCAATAAGGACAAATTTTTTTCATAAACGGCCAAAAATAATTGCAAACTATTAGATGTTAAAATTTAAAATGTTAATAAAAAGTTCAAAAATTAATTTCTGGAGAAAATGAACTTAGTTTAATTTGCTACAGAAGTTCATTTTTTAACTCTTTTGTATATAAACAATTCATTAGAATGAAATCGAATCAGAATTTGGTTCTTTGAAGTGTTTATTTTTTACATTTATTAAACAAAAAGCTGAAGGGTTTTTTTTTTTTTTTTGTTGTTATTAATTAAATATTAAAAATAAAACATGAAGTAATAATAATAATAATAAAATAAAAAATAAAATTGGATTCTCATTTGAAACAGTTGTTATTTTTTATTTGATATTATGTAATTTTTTTTATTATCTTTTAAAAATTGTAATTAATTTAGAAAATTTTACTAATCGGTTTATAATTACATAACACTAAAACATTCTTATAAATAACATTAATGAAGTTAACCGAAAAAAATGTATTAAAATTATTATTATTAAAATTTATTTTATTTTAAATCGGAAAAAAAAAAAAAAAAAAAAAAAATCGTGAAAGAAATTTAAGAAAAGAAAGCTCGAGAAAGAAATGCAATCAAAATTGAAAGCGATCAAGGATACGAAAAATTCCGCTCCTCAAAAAATTACCCATATTATTTATAAGGCTAAAACAAGGAAAAAATGAAATCCTTTTAGAATTTCCTTTTATCTTGTGTATATATGCTTTTCCATTGAACCGTACTGAATAATGAGACCCTGACTATATGCGATTTCATAATGCAAACAACCATTAAATCTACTGTAAACATAGCAATAGTGATTGAATTAGTTAAATGTGTTATAATCTACTTTTGTTAAGTCATAAAGCAAATGTTAATTATCAGATTCAAAACATCAATCAGTTCAGTGATCAACAAAGATATGTTAACGCTCAATAACCACAGTCACAGTTGAAGTTAATCAAGAAAATCAAACAAGTTCAATAGTCACGGATATATTAGAATCACAAACGATAATTGTAAGCTAGCCATATATTTTTTTTTTTTTTATTAACTTAACAAACTACACCATTCAATCAGTTTCAACTATCAACTTGAGATCATTATTATTTTATTAACATCCGTTTTTGTCGCAATTTTATAAAATGTTTAACATCATGACTTCTAAGGAAATTTTTAAATCACCATCATCATCATCAATAACACGACAAGATTTCCATGCATTCCTCTAGGAGGCAATGATCCTCAAATTCTAAACTTTTAGTACAGCAAAATCTTTTTCAATTGCTTCTATCCATCGCAACTTGGGTCCTCTTTGTCCCTGTGGTTTTGCAAAAACGAACCTTTTAAAGGGTTTAAATCATTCATTCTAAATACATGAGCAGCCCAGTTTAATCAACAGATCTTAATACATTTTATAATATCTGGATCTTTATAGCATTTATAAATGTCTGCGTTGAACCGTCTTCTGCAACAATCACTTTCCCTAACAACTCCAAGAACAGCCCTTAAAATCTTCCGCTCAAATATATCCAAATATGCCTCATCATATCTTGCCAAAGTCCACGTTTCAGAGGCATAAATAAAAAATAGGTCTAATAAGGGTTTTATATCCAAGAAGATCTTTTAAATATTAATGCATCCCATTTTTGTCTGATTAATTTAATTTTATATGTGTAGTAACATGCTTTGATATGTATAATAATATCAAAGATCAGGATAATCATCAGTATATTTCATTCCTTAATTCATCATCTTTACTCCGGATAATAGATGAATAAAAATATTTTTGAAAACAGGTTAGCCATCATTAAAGGGTATATGATTTAGTAGGGATGAAATTTGATTACGTTTTCAGAAATCAGATTAAATTATATTATAACGATGAATAAGATTTATGACTGCTTTTTCTACGAATACAGTGCAAAAACTTAAATAATGTTTTTAAAAAATAAAAAAATAAAAAATGGCTAGATTTTCCCAATTACATAAGACAGTTGGAAAATATTTTAAGATCATGATGAATTATAATTTCAGATTAAGGCATTTCTTATTTGCTATGTTACTTAACAAATTGGGACTTAAGATATCCACCCTTCAATTTCGAGTTCTTTTCGAGAATTTTTTTATGGAAAACTGTCATTTTTATAGATAAAAAAAAAAAAAAAAAAAAAACCCTGCTGAAATTCGTTGGCATTTGTGATGTTTAGCATATTATCTCGGTAGTCGGTCTACAGGCGGAAGTTTTCCAGGTTTTCTAATATGCAATACGCAAATGCGAAATAGTTCTTCCTAAAATTCCCCCTGGAAGGTACTGTGCTACTTCTTCATTGACACGGAACCAAGTCAGACTTCTACCTTAGGGTGCTCCAACACAACAAAAGCTGCCTATTTACATCCATCCATGAGTAGATTTTTCATGGGAAGTCTTTATATTAGACTCATGCCACATTGCAGGACACTGAGGTACAAGCACAACATAATTTTTCTCAAAGAAAATAAGGAAATTGTAGAATTTGCAACATAACGAGGAACAATTTTTTTTAACCAATTCAAGCAAAAGAAATGTCATTCAGCAATTAACTTTATTCTTCTTTATTCTTAACTTTTTTTTTTTCGTTCAATTTTAGAATAAATTGGTAATGCATTATTGAACGTTACAATATTATATATGAATTAATAATGCATTTATTTTCTGTAAACTGATCTCAGTGTGTTATCAAATCAGTTCTGGCTTATGTTTGGCAGTTATCGAAAATAAAATTTTCAGGATTGTCTTATCCGAAATCTATCTGGAAGGGAATTTGAACAACAAAATAACAAACGGATAAAAAAGACAATTACCAAAAAATTATCCCCAACAAATACTTGTATCAAAGGGATTATATTAAATGCAAGCAGCAACATAAAATCCGTTTTGATAATTATACATTGTTTGCTTAATCATTATCTGGTCATTCAGAGGCAGTACACGATTAACCACGCAGCGGCTTTGGCATGGAAGGCTTATGTGTAATGACACAACACACAGTTCCCATAAGAATAGATTAATGGATATTAATCATTACATACAGATAATGCCTCTTGATTAGTTGTAGATTAAGAAAACTACATCTACATAATAGCATTGATACAGTGCTCCACATCTCTGGCTAGTGAATGGGGTTATGTACAAAATAACTTAGCATGCGTTTTGATATTGGGCAGTTTTCTAATACCTAATGTCAAATACGAGAAGTCATAATTAAATTTAAAAAACTATGAATACAGCTTAATAGATAAAGAAGTTCATACTATTTTCAAGTTTATTTTTAATCTTCATATATATATATATATATATATATATATATATATATACTTCTTCAGAAGTTGACATGTAAATATCTTTTGTTTTTATTATCTTAGTTTAAAAAATCATACTAAATATTCCGCTTAGTTAAATATCTTATTTGCACATTATGTCGCAATAAAATAATTTATGAAGAAGCGATATATAGTAAATCTAAATATTTTAGTCTTAAGTTGTTTCAACACATTCCAGTACATAATACAAATTTATACAAAATTTGCTAGTTTTTTAAATCATTTAACCACATCATTAACTTTATTCAACCCTGAATATAGAAAGTTACATTTAATTAAAAATTATTCTTTAAATTATTATTCCAAATTCAAATAAATAACATTTGTAGCATGGTAGAATTATATTCCTTTATAAAGAAAATTGTGCATACACCAAAATGATAGTGATAAAAAAGATATAAATTATCACATTTATCAGAATGCTGGAATAGTTAAACGAAATGGAAAACAGATTTTACGTTATTCGTAAAAAAAAAAAAAATATTTTTTGAAATTTTAATTGGTAAAACGCGTTCAATTATTTAGATGTATTTTATATTTTTATCGAAAAAAAAATTTACTAATAGACTCAAAGCGAATACATGAAATTTAAAGTCTATTTGATATAATAGGTGTCTCATGAAAAAAGAACATCAAATCGATTTTTTGCAGGAAATATTTTGGTTAATTCAGTTTGGTTAATTTTCTCATAATATTATACAAGTTGCTTTCATTTTCACATCAATGAATCAACAATCTCCTTAAAAATCCAACTTAGCAATCGTCATGTGATATGATTTTTGCAAAAGTGTGGCGATTTTCGACTGTGCTTTTATATCTTCTCTTTACTGGAACGAAAATTAAGATAATGAAATTGGAATTTATGTCATTGTATTGAATTTAAATTACGATCAAAAGTTTAGAAACAAAAAATAACGTAAATCTCTTCTTTTTAATTTTTAATTTGCAAAATTGAAAATACACGTTGCCCACTTCACTTCACTTAAGAATTCATATAATTGAAATAAAAAATAACAAACATATAAAAGTTCTAACCCTATAATTTCGGAATCTTCATCTGACCATAACTATGGTTCTTCAGCCACACGAGAAAGCAATCTGTTTTGAATTGGTGGACAGCCCCAGATATCCAGATTAGCAAAATGCATGGAGCACCAGTGTGGACATGGAATAAAGGATAATACCTTTCTGCGAACCGACGGAGCGCAAAACTCTGTAATCACGGTCACGGACAAAACAGAGATCGCTTATGACAATCTCTTCTTTATTTCCTGTTCTGCTGTGTCATTTGTTCCGATGTAGCGTTCCATTTAGGAAAAGTCACCAGATAAGGGCTCGCACAAGTTAAATAAGTCGTGTTCCATGCGATAATGCTGAGTAATGTTCATTGTTCGGAAGTTTGCCATTGAATTGCAGTCTATAATGCTTCCGTTGTACAATATGAGGTAATCACTTTAACGTATAGTTTGCAGTATAATGGATAGTCATTACTTGGCCATGAACAATGAAAGGCGTTAGCCTGATAAGAGAACTGCAACTTTTCGAAAGAAGCTTAATTTTAATTTCCAAACACATTTTTTAAGGTTATTATAACATCTTTTTCTAAATGAATTCGGATTATGAAAAAATCTGTTTGGATGAAAAGGAAATTTTATTATTCTTTTATTAGATACATGATTTTGCTTAGGTTATGTGGTACTTAACATGAAGCATTGATTTATTGTAAATGTTTTGTCCAGAATCCCCATCCATTGTATCACTTGCTACTTCTACTTTGCTTCATATGTATCATAACAGAACATATCTATATCATATATATAATCTATTGTACATAGAACATAACATATTCACAGATCTTTTGCGTCAATTACTCCAGTTTTATATCATCAAATAATGTTCTGGCTTCTGTACAATCTCTTATGTAGATGTTGAAACTGATAGTCATGTCCAGTCAGAAATTTGCAAGAGAGTAGTACTCTACTTTAAAACTGCTCTATGGTCGTTTTCAAATTTCTGATTAAGTAATAATAAAACTACTATAAGTTTAATTACTACTCTGTGAAGTAAGACTACTTTTATTGCTACTCTATGTAGACGACACTTGCTGCTGGAATACTCTGAATAGTATTCCTCCACTCCTTGATCTATGTCGCCGCCTGTAGCAAAGTCTACCATTCGTTTTCATTCATCACTCTCATAGGAATACCCATGGAGTAAGAATAAAGCTTACCCTTTGAAAACGTTGAAGAATGGAAGTCCCCGCCCTTGCAGCTGATCAATCTTTTACCCGAACACTCCACAATGAAAGTAAAATGACCTCTTAACCCTCGACCTTTTCAAGTGATTTCTTTCAACTACACTATTGAAGTTTCCACCGTTTCTGACAATATCGGTTAGGTGATTTTCATGAAAGATTCTATAAACTTTTTACGGATTCGAATCGCATAATTTAGTTTTAACTCTATCAAAATTTTTGTGAAAATTCTACGAAACGTACATTTTTAAAGTAATATTGCCAAATATTATAAATTTTATTTATTGTTATTTCTTTCAGGCATCAAATAATGGGTTCTTAACAGTACGAGAATGATTTTTACAATAATTTAAATTGGAACAACAGAAATAATCTCAATATTACAGCTATTCCTCTCGAACTTACCTACTTCTTTTGCTCAATAGCCATCAACAGCACATGAGATTTGCCATCATTGAAAATTTCAGATTCGGTATTGTTTTTTCCTTAAAATGACCATGCAACATTTTATTCAACTTATATCAAAATTAAACTTTTCCTCCTCAATTAAAATAACTAACGACCATTGGCCGGACATATTTCTTATGCTCCAACACAATTCCTGGAAATCCAAAGATTGCTATACAAGCGATTATTTAATTACTGTGCTAACAGCAATAAATTTTATTAACCATCAATTGAAAAGAGTCATTAAACACAATTACAGAAGGAATAAAACATAAAATGATTACAATAGCCATCATTTTTTTTATGTGATTAAAGAATTCGGCCAACTCTGGCATGATAGATGATGATTCAACTTGGCTATCTAATTCATATCATTATCTAAGAAATTGTACCTTTGAATCTGCGTAGACGGGAATTCTCGACTGGCTGTATATTTGCAATCATCCTTGAAGGAAGCTCTCTACAATATTAACACATCAGACTTACCGCAAATTCAACACATAAGTTCTTGCCCTTTTGCAGATTACTTTGCTTCCATAGTTCAGAGAACCATTTTGCGATTTGTAATAAGAACTTCACAAAATTGTCTTGACTTCCTGGAAGAATAGTTCACATTATGGCGAATCGCTGAGAAAAATGACAAGACCAATCTTTAGAAAATATAACACAAAGACTCACAGTTTTGATTTCGTTCTTTTCGATGAACCGATCAAATGAGAGAAGGAAGTTAAATTTCTTGGCACATTCAATGATTACAAGCTAATTTCCACAATCATGTCGTTTATATAAAGGGAAAATGTTGGACAAAATATTCTTTCTTCGTTATCCTTGAAAGCTAAAGTCCTTTCATATAAGCACGTTCGTCAGTCATTTTTAACTTATGCAAACCTTTATTTGGTGGTTAGCGATAAAATCAACTAGTAATAAAATTGAAATTGCGCAAAATGAATTACAAAAGAGTCATTACAGGAACACCTTGATATATCTGCAGTATTGTCATCTACGAAGATCTGAACACAAAACTAATACATAATAGATTGATGGCATTTCAAAAATATCCAGACACATTATCTATGGAATGCTGGCAACAACAGTATCCTCTAATCTGGCCAATTGCCACCAGTCTCAAATTGAATTTTCAGAATTCCCCGACAAAGTGAATTTCTTTGTTCTCCATAATACATGTTATGGCAATGGCAGTACCAATTACGAGTATAGTCCGACCACCGATAGCGTGGAAAATTGGCACGCGGCCAAGTCGTACTGATTTAAAAAGAGCAGTGACATAAGGAGACGAAATCGTATACTTTTAAAAGATTATAGTTTTTAAAAACTTTGCGATTTCTTGTTGAGCCGCATTAATAATAGGACAGAGCCTATGTCGCAAGCAAACTATGCACAACATTGTTATAAACATGAGAACAGTTTTCAATTTACAGGGTGATTATAATTAAAGTCCGTCTTTCAAAATGTTATAAAAAAAATAACCACTCATCACAATGAGTTCAAATTTGAATTGAAGATACTTGAAGAAGAGGTACGACATCCACAAAAGTTCAAAAAAAAAAAAAAATTTCCACCGCTTTTTCCCTTCCATTTGATATTTGGCTTTCCACTTACAGTATCACAACTGGTGAATAACTTTGAAGTCATTTTTTCCGTCAAAAAAACCGAAACAATCAAGCACATTGAAGACTGCAATTGGTTTAATGTGCAACTCATGCCAAATACGTTATCATTACAGCGGCATCTATTAGTACACTTTGGTACTTTTTTGATGCCGTTTCCTCCTTCTTCAAGTATCTGCAGTTCAAATTTGAACTCATTGTGACGAGTGGTTCTCTTTTTATAGCCTTTTGAAAATAGGACTTTAATTATAATCACCCTGTATATATATTTCGTAAGGTCGACAAGAATGTAATTCATATTAATTTAATGACAAAAAAAAAAATCATTGTTGTCACAATATTTAAAAAACTTATGCATGATTCTTATTTATTTTTTATCCTCCTATGCTTATTAACTGAAAGAATTACAAAGCTCTTGCATGCTTTTGAAAAAATGTTGTTACATAAACATTTCAGACTGGAATATCCGCATGTAGGCCAATTATGAAAAATGCTGAGCCATCAAAATAATATGTTCCGCGTCTCGAAAAAACATGTGCTGATGAATCACATCTATCATTATTATTTCGCAATAAGGAAACAGTGATTAAGCCAAGTCATTTTTGTTACTTGTAAGTAAAACGTGTCATAATTCAATCAGCCTGATGCTCTACGAGAATGTAAACAAAGATAAGAAAATGGAAATATTCCGCAGAAGATCTTCTCATGAAACTTAATAGCAAGTAAAATTCAATAAAAAAAAAAACATACTTACTTGTAAGCCATAAAATAATGATATCTGTTCTTGCATGATATTTTTGCTTACTATAGTATTTTAATAAGCTGATTTATTCATGGATCCATGAATAAATCAGCTTGATTTATGCTTAGTTAAGCTATTTTTCTGCAAATACGTCAGCTTAATTATATTTAATCTTTTAACCATAAAATATCTACTAATCAAAGGATATCATAAATTTTACTTAACTAATATAATATTTGATAACCATATTAAATCACAATTATCACGAAAGCATTCCATTTTGATAAATTTTGTAAGATTAATTAAAATCTATTTGTTATATTTATATTTAAAGAACAATTCTTTTCGATTTCAGCTTTTTTTTTTTAATTTTTCTTTTAATTATAATATTTGATAACAATATTAAATCAGGATTATTCCATCAAAAACATTCCATTTTGATAAATTTTTTTTGCAAATTTATCAAAATCTATTTATTACATTTATATTTTAAGAACAATTCTTTTCGATTTCAGTTTTTAAAAAAAAAATTTTTTTTTTTTTTTTTTTTAGTTTTTTTTTTTTTAATTTTGTTTATTTTTTTTTTAAATTGTAATATTTAATAACAATATCAAATCAGGATTATTCCATCAAAAACATTCCATTTTGATAAATTTTGTGAAAATTTATCGAAAATTGTTTATTATATTTATATTTTAAGACCAATTTTTTCGACTTTTTTTTTTTAGTTGGATGTTGCAATAATATAGATATTTTTTTAAATATTTTTATGTAAAACATAAAATCAATTACTAAAGAGAAGAAAAAAAAAAAAGATCTGGATTCATAAAACTATCAAAAGGTTATTTGTTCATTTAAATCAAAGGGGAAAAAGAATATTATTTGAATTTTTATCTACGTAAAGTAATGAAAATATTGATTTATGTGAATATAAATATGGGTATTCCTTTTCCTTTCATTATGATTTTAAAAAAATTGTTGGTAAGGAAATAAATATTTTAAACAGATGTTTTATAACTCTGCCTTGCTCATATTCAATTAGGCCCATGTAAACATTACTTCATCTTTTATGTATGTTAAATGTTTTGCTAATTTTTTTTTTTTTTTTCTTTGATCCATTTTCATTATAAATCACATACAACCAAATCAGAAATTAAAACATTTTTTTTTATTAACTAAAAAAACTCGTTTATGAAGATGAATAACTTTTAAAAACTTCCTGATTAAATAATTCACGAAGTTTGTTGAAGTTCCTCATTCATAGTTTACATATTGACATCTGCGCATATAGTACTTAAAATATTTCAATCTGATGCCTGAATAAATCATACTCAAAATTTTCTTTTCGGTTACGACTCACGTCAAGAAATTTGTACAACTATATAACTTATAGACAGTGACAATAAGTTGTCATTCTTTTCATAGAAAAAGGGAGAATAATAATAATAAAAAAAAAGTTTGCTGTTATCCATAGCAGGCGATATAAGGTCAGAAAAATATTCTTTTAGATAGTCAACTGAAGTATAGCAGGCTTGCGGTGATTGGTTAAAATAACAGGGCAATACTGAAATATGTGAATTTATGGCAATTGTTGGCGTGCATTTTCCCCTGCTTATTTATTCATTTTCTGAATTGGCGATTAAGCACGCGTTTGGCGATTTATTTATGAAATCGTATTTTCGATTTTGTAGAATGTCTTAAGTAATTATCCTAAGCCTAATATCCAATGAGTTTATTTTATTTATCTCGAAAAATATATTTTTTTCTGCTTGATTTGAAATTATAATTAAAATATTATATACAAGTATGTCTATTAAAATTATTTTTGGAAACAAGACTTTTTCATTATTGCTCTAGTTAAGTTATCACTCTCTACTGCATCATTAAGTTTGCAATGTATGTTTAAAAGGAACGTTGTAACTTTTTTTTTTTTTTTTTTTTCACAGCCTAAATAAAAATTTATTAAGATTTTAGTGAGATATTATTTTATGAGCAGATTTTATTGAGCATACTGCTATCTCTGCATCTTATCATAGACGAATAAATATTTTTTTTTAAAATAGTTTCTTGAATATGCATTATTATTATTCATCTGAGGTTTGATGTTAGCATAATATTAAAATCCTCAAATAAAAAATGGAATGATTTGGCTGATAAGAAGCGGAGCTTTCTAATATATTAATAAAATAAAGTTTCTATAAATAAAACCAATTGCATGAGCAGAATTATAATTTAGCTAAGTATTGTTTTAAATATAATTGCATTTTCAACCGATTAAGTATATTATATATTTAACTATATCCTTCCAACTTAGTCATCAATAGTTACTCAGTTTACTAACAAATATAAAATGAAGCATAAGTATTGTCACATATCTGTTTGGCTTCTAAAACTGTTTTAAGTGATCTGATTTTTTTAAATTGAGAACATAATTCCTTCTTTATTTAAAACAATATACATATATTTCTTTTTTTGGGAGGTAATTTTAATTTTGTGGAAAAACATAAATTAATACTCAAAATTTAAAAAAATTAAAAGCAGTTTTTATCTTTTTGAATTCTAGATTTACTGCCTAATACTAAAATTTCAATTAAAGTTTATGATCACTAATTATTCTGAAATGAAAATTGTTTGCTTTTTATTTTATTCTCTTTTTTTCATATGTAGACTTCAGTGCTATTTATTTATTTATTTTTTTTTTAAATAGAGAAAAATTTTATCTTAAAATAGTTACATCTCTTTTAGGCAATTTTAGACTGAAAGTATTATTTAAACATCTTAAAAATATATTTCAAGGCACTAATGCAAAATACTTTAAATAGATGTTTGTTTTAAACCTTTTTACATATTAAATTTGAATGGAAATCCATTTTCTAAATTTTATAATGTCATTGTTGATTGTGATTATTTAAAATATAAAATAAGAAACAAGTAAAAGATAAAAAAGAAACATTCTAACATTTTTTGTTGCAATCTTTAGGTAACTCAACTAAAAACAACTGAAGTATAACTTAATAAAATATACCATTTATATTTTATTGAGATCCATATCATACATTTCTCCAAAGTATCAGTGAAGTAAAACTTTTATGTAATTTTCCACATATCTTCAATGAAACTTTATAGCTCCTTAATATGTACATAAATGGGAATTTATATGATAATATCTTTTTCAATCACTGAATTTTTTTCCATAAATCTTAAAACAAAAGTAGAGAAAATAAAAAACTGTAACCGTACACTTCAGAAGAAAAACCACTTAGGGGTTGTTATTACTACTCTTTGGTTGAAACAACAAAGAATTTCAACAGAAAAAGAATTCCACTTTATTTTATTTTTTTATTGGTGTTCCTTCTAAGCTTTGGCGAAATGACATTACCCAGCAATCGTAAGCGATTTCAAAAGATGGCGGTGTTTTTTTTTCGGCAACCCTATAGGGTTGTAAAGATGGCTGCCAAGATTGAACAAGCCTCTGAGAAAAAGGGGGAGGGGGAGGGAAGGTACCCCGTCTGACAGAATTACTGGAACTGCCTTTGGATTGGAGGGGGGATGGGCTAGAAATACAAAAGCAAGAAGAGATTCAAGAACTTTGAAAAAGAAGTCTTTTTTTCTCTCTCTCTCTGCTATGCGGGAGGGTTTGAGGTTTCTTTGCAATGGTCGTACCGAAACACTGGATAAAATCTCATGCTTCTACTCTTTATTCCTTGCCTCGCAAATGGACAAGGGGAATACAAGTATTGGGATGTATAGTAAGCAGATTACGGCCGTTGAAGAAATTTATTGAGATCGGCGAAAGAGATTTATACAGTTTGTAATCTCGATTAAAAATGAATAAGCTTTTATTGGATGGTTATTAGTTAGGCCAAGGTATCTTGCTAAAAAATGATTTGAAATCTTTTAGTTGGAAAACTACATATAAAAATAAATGTGGAGATTTGTATAGTATCAGTAAAAAAGAATCATGCCTGTTCAAATGAAAATTTATAGCAAGTTTTTCTTTTATTGTAATAAAATAATGAACACTGAAAAACAAAATAAGTGCATTTTAGTATTTTATATTTCGTTTGAGTTAGATAAAAGAAAGTGCTTATAAATTGGCAGAGTTTAATTTGTCGCTCTACGGTCATTTTTTGCACACTTTGGGCTAATTAGATCAGGACCTACAGTTTAATGTGTATTCCGAACCATTAACTAATATCCATGCCCTCGCCAGGATTCCAACTTGAAGCCTGTGATACCAAATGCCAGAGCCTAGCCATCAGGCCAACCAAAAGTGGCAGGGAGTTTCTGGTTATAATAAGTAAAATGGAAAATACATTTTTATTTTTTTTTTTTAGAAGAATATTTACCTTACATTCAATGAGTTAAAAATGCTTATAATAAATATAATTTCTTTCTTTGTCCAAATTGAAAATAAACTGCCAAATTATCAACTTTTAATCTAAACATTACGTGTATAGTTAACAGAAAATTTCCAAACTGTATTATGTTATACAAATTGACTAACATAAAATTATTTTTATAATAATATTTAAAATTGCTTGTAATACTAATTGTACCATTAGATATCTTCAATTAGTAACTAGCCAAATTATGAGTTCTGCATTTTAAACAAACTTAGCACCATTACTGTTACGTTGCTCGTTGTTTTCAAATCTATTTGTTTTTCAAATACATATTCGTTCTTAATATTCGTTTTCAAATACATATTCGTACTTAATATTCTTTTCGTACTTAATATTCTTTTTCAGATACATATTCATTCTTAATATTCGTTTTCGAATGCATATTCGCTAAATATTCAAAATATTCTCTATAAATGTATTATTGGTATAGGATATGGTTTTAAAGTTAGCGATGTTGTTAAAAAAAATGTAGTGTGCATAGGTTTAAATTTTTTTGAAGTCACCTCAACAGTTAATGAAAACACGGCAAGTTTAAAATTCTTTTTTAATTTCTTTTTTTTTATTGAACAACTTAAAGTGTAAAATATAAGTGAAAAAGAATTTTGAAGAACAGAAATTTTTTCAAAATAAATACTCGATTACAATGCTTTATGTGTTTCAGATAATTTGCATCTGAATTTTTTTTTTGTTTTCAAATTAAAATTATTTTCGCTAATCTTGTATTTGTGAATTAACGCTTAGAATTTAAGCAAATCTTAAGAAACAAAACTCATTTTGATTTGTTGAATTTAAAATTTTACGCATGAATTACGTAATTGAAATTAATGAATATGGCGTCACCAAAAATTTGGGGATATAAAATAAAATAGTATGGATTTAAGCAAAAAGTTAAAAAATTGCTCAGACCGTAGAAATGTGATTTTAATTTAAAAGTTTTATCTGGCAATTTTAACATTAATCTGATTACTAAACTTTAACTAATGAATAATATTAACAAATAATCACTTTTAATGATCTTATCTTTGCAAATTTACTATTTTCAAAAGGCCTAAGGACCTTTAGTACTTTTGAAAATTTCTTTATCTATATTCTAGGTGTTAAATTCAAATTCTGTTGAAGAAATAATCATAAATCATGCTCATATACTGAAATTCTTAACTTTATTTATTTATTTTCGGAATAAATAAAAGAAAAAATTTACAGCAGAAGCAAAATAAAAACCTGCTCTACTATCAAGATATCGTCAGTACCAAAATTTTTGAATAAATTCCATGCATTTGCAAAACTTGGAATTCCTTTTCCACGTTGATATGTGAAACGTTCAATCTCCAGGCTGTTTTTAAGGAAAGGAGGAAAATCCTTTTTTTTAGAAAACAGGAGCTAATTTTACATTCTATTATCGTTATCTAATCTGTGTGCCCTGAAAGTAAACAGGAAATTTTATGACTGCAATACTGCAACCCGGATTGAAAGGTGAGACAGGTCCTCAGAAGGAGATAAAAGGACCAGATTACAGTGACAAACTGTATGACCATTTGCTATTCTGTAAGTGATTTACGACTTAGCAGAGAGGCAGATCTAGTGGATAACGTGCCTGACTTTCTTGAATAAGATTTGTGACTTACGCAAGGGTATTTTAGTGGTGCACGAACAAATTTCACAAAAAATGTACCCATGGCTCCTAGAATATGACGAACAATAAATTCTACATGATTTTTGATTAAAACAAGTTTATTTTCATCTTTTACATATTCAGTGAACATTTTCACATTTTGTGAAATTTGTTCCTGCACCACTAAATACCCTTGCGTAAGTCGCAAATCTTGTTCAAGAAAGTCAGGCACGTTATCCTCTAGATCTGTCTCTCTGCTAAGTCACCAAATCACTACAATCAAATGTCATCTAAAACTGAATGATATTTATAAATATATTTAACAACGAAATTTTTACATCCATTTTCTCTTCCTACTTATTCAGGCGGGATATTGCTTTGAAAATTTGAAGCTGTGCATTCCGAAACTTCTGCTTTACAAGTTCGTAAATGTCATGTTATTTATACATATATTTCATGACTCACATTCAAAAATAAATCCATCAAAAATAAATCCATCTTTTAAAAAACGCTTACTTCTTCGTTTCTGAAACAAATATACTTACAAAATTTGTATGATTTCTGTAAGCAGTTAAAAACGAAACAAGTTAAGCGGATTAATGTTTCATATTATGAACACATTAGCAAACAGTCGTTATGATTTGCATGTTAATACCCATGATAATTTTTCTGTTATCGATTGCAATCCGATAATAGCCATTTTAAGACTTGAATTTTCTCGATAGACATTCGCTCACTTACGGATCGAATATTAATTACTGGAAAATTTAGCGCAATACCCCTGGATATTTGGATGAAGATTTGCCAAGATCTCAAGTGCCAACGCTCAAAGCGCTTATGCTCATCTTAAGAGTGTGGATAAATATGAATGGATTGCAATCAGGAATTACATCAATGCGATTTTAAAAATAAAAATTACAAAAATCTCAAGATAAGTAAATCAAAAGCGAATAAGTTTAAAAAAATACTATAATGAACTACAGTAAAAAGAAAATTATATAAGCCTCAGAATACTGGTGGCAAATAGATGGTTAGGTTACTCTGGTGATTTAAATTTCCTTATTTTTGCAACTGAATATACATTCAAGAGCCAAACATTATGACCACCTGTCAATAACGAGTTGGCCACCTTTGGCGCCCAACACAGCTTCAACCCGCCTTGGCATGGATTAATACCACCACTTAATACCAGTTAAATACCACTTCCACCTGATCACGTGCCTTCAACGTCATCTAGGCGAGTTCATTGCAAAATGTAGGGGTGGTCATAATGTTTTGGCTCTTGAGTGTAAATATCCGTGATTTCCATACTTGTGATTGAAGAAGATTTGAGCTTTAATAAGTGGATTTAAGTAATTAATGATGCTCGTGAAAAATTTAATGGATAATTTTGCAATGTGTGTTCCGCCATCTTTGATAGTGAAGTCCTATCAAAGTAGGATAACCTGTTCTCAATAAAATCATTCTCTTGTTAATGATACTTAGCATTAGGTTACTATGGTGATTTAAATTTCCTTATTTTGCAACTGAATATAAATATCCGTGTTTTCCATACTTATGATTGAAGAAGATTTGAGCTTTAATAAGTGGATTTAAGTGATTAATGATGCTCGTGAAAAATTTAATGGATAATTTTGCAATGTGTGTTCCGCCATCTTTGATAGTGAAGTCCTATCAAAGTAGGATAACCTGTTCTCGATAAAATCATTCTCTTGTTAATGATACTTAGCATTAGGTTACTATGGTGATTTAAATTTCCTTATTTTGCAACTGAATATAAATATCCGTGTTTTCCATACTTATGATTGAAGAAGATTTGAGCTTTAATAAGTGGATTTAAGTGATTAATGATGCTCGTGAAAATTTAATGGATAATTTTTGCAATGTGTGTTCCGCCATCTTTGATAGTGAAGTCCTATCAAAGTAGGATAACCTGTTCTCAATAAACTAGGTACCTTGTTAATGATACTTAGCATTAGGTTACTATGGTGATTTAAATTTCCTTATTTTGCAACTGAATATAAATATCCGTGATTTCCATACTTGTGATTGAAGAAGATTTGAGCTTTAATATGTGGATTTGAGTGATTAATGATGCTCTTGAAAAATGTTATGGATAATTTTGCAATGTGTGTTCCGCCATCTTTGATAGTGAAGTCCTATCAAAGTAGGATAACCTGTTCTCGATAAACTAGGGTGCCTTGTTAATGATAATTAAAATTCTTTTGGATGTCTTGCATCTTCTTTCAATTTGTTTAGGCTGCGAAGCTTCAGATAGATGGTGCATACATAAGAATGTGCTTTGTTTATAAAGCAGGAGTTTATTTTGGAAAAATATTTCTCAGTATCGGCGGATTAGAAGTAAAATGAGGTAAAGTTTGCCAGAATTTTTCATTGATGTAGTTGGTATGGCTTCTAAAGCTGAGTTTGCTGTAATAGAAATCAAATACATCAGACTAATATTATTTAGTGCTACCACTAATATTAATTAGTAGTAACGCTAATATTAATTAGTCGGCGGTATTTGATTTCTTTCTCCCTTATAAATTCGTTAAGCAATGTAATTTCGTTGCAGTTAGCGGTAGTAGGCCCTTTTCGGAAAATAATTGCGCTGGATTTTTCTGTGTTGAAAGTGATTTACCATTTAATTAACCATTTTTCAAGCATATCAAGAAAATTGATGAGATAATTTTTATTAGTATTATGCACTTAAGTTAAGGCAGTAGCGTCATCTGTAAATAACAACTGCTGTTTAGAGTTAAACTAGAGAAATCTTATATGTTTATATATAAATTGTATATATCAAAGAAAATGAGGTTCAGAGCTCTGCTTGGAAAAGTTCCTACTTTAATACTGCCGTAATTTGGAAATTCTCTGCGTATGCAGATCTTGAACCTTCTGGTTTTTTAAGAAAGTTTTTGAGATTAGAAGGAGATTTTTGAGAAATTTAGTCGAATGAGTTTAAATATGAGATAATCATGCTATAGTAAATCAAAGCAAAAAAAAAACAACCAGAAAAATTGCGCAAAATTATAGTTTTCATCTGCTACCTTTCGTGATGAACTCATATAAGTAAGATGATGTAACTCATGATTACTTGAGTGAGCTTTTAAAAAAGCAGAATTGTTCTAGATTCAGATTTGGAGTATTTTTCTCAAACATTTTGAACGCAAAACTGAGAAGGCTGTTTGGTTTGTAATTTTAAAAGAATTTCTTATCTTGTCAAAGTTTGGTTGTAATTAGTAAATGTGCGTTTTTACAACTGTTGGAGAAGTTGTTGAAATTTTTCAATAAATATACAAACTCTTTAAGAGTATGCATGATAAAACACAAAGCTCTAATTAAACGCAGCCATTTATTTTGCTAAGGCTATTACAACATCCATTGTCAGATATTCATACGTTTGACATTTAACATGCATTAAATTTATCTCTGTTTAAAAAGGATAGAAAAAAACTCGACAATAAGTGATTCTTAGTACTAATTTATTTTAATACTAAATTTTTCGATGATTAGATTATGCTTTACAAATTTACATAAAACTTGTAATAGAGGGCTTTCATCTATGAAATTATTATCATTAGTAGCAGGTTATTTGGTATTATAATACCTTTTTTAATCATCTCAGATGGTGAAATTATACACACTTAAATGATAATGTTCACAGGCCACGCCAGAGTAGATTCCAATGAGGAGAAACCATGCATATTAAAATGGCGAAATATTGTAACTTGAAAGAGAAATTCTAACAGTCAAGCAATGTTGCCAAGCATTTGCAACAGAATGAAACATTCCAGAAAAGTAATAATTCTTCATTTTTATGAAGAAGATAAAAATAAAAATTCCCTTACTTTTATTCAAGCAAATACTTAAAAAGAAATTTTTGTTTAAGCGCACTTAAAAATGCTTTAATGCAGCAATCTGAGTTCTTCCTTTTTATATTATTTATGATATTTAAATCAGTTTTTAAAAAAATTATTCATTTACAATTTATTGGATTTGTGAGCCTCAAACGAGATTTTTTTTTTTCTTTCCTTTTTAATTTGAAAGAATCGCTATTGTATTATGTATTTACTGTATTTTTAATCATTGAAGAGTTTAAAAGTTTTTATGATATGGTATGGAAAGTAATGTGATCATGTTTTCATGCCGAGCATTTTGACTTGACGTCATTTGCCCTTGTAGTGCAGTTGTAACATTGTATAAATTTTATAGATGAATTAATTTCTCATGATTTTATTAAACATTTTAATTGGAAAATAGGACCTCATGGCCGAATGATAGCGCTGTGACGCTCGGTGATACAGAATTCGAGTCCCTGGGAGTGGCATGGATGTTTGTAGTGGTTCAGAATCCATTTTAAACCGTAAATACCGGTCTAATATGACTACTACTACTACACCACACCATATCACTGTGCCTACAGTTTAGTTGCCCCTTTTACAGTTTGGAAATGATGTAGTTGAGGAGTTTGATTGAGCTCTAGGACGCTCTACGGTCATAGGAAATCGGGACCTACGGCTTAAAGAGGATTCCGAAAAAATTACAAACATCCATGGCACTGCTGGAATTCGAACCCGAAACCTGTGGTACCGAGCACCAGAGCGCTAGCCACTCGACCATCAGGCCCGGCCTAATATGACTGTAGAGCTGTCTAATACGGCTGACAACCCTACCCTGTAAAAAGAAATGATCTCCTGTGTCGAAATCTGCCAGTAGCCTTAGCCCATCAGGAAGTATAGTACCGGAGAGTTATTAATAATAAATTAACAATTATTAATTTTTTTAATTAATAAATTTATTAATTAAAATAAATTAAAAACAAATTCGTTAATATCAGTCATTCCTGATGTTATAAGATTACAGACATACTATAAAATTAAAAATGTCTCATTGAAAAGAATATTTTCCTAATACAAATATGAATGGTGAAAAAAAAAAAGTGTTTCTAAACAACAATGAGAATAATAATAATAACAACAAACAAAAGACAAATAAAGAGAGGATCTATAATGGCTACGATTCACAAGTCACAATTATTTTCTGTCATTTACACCAAATTTGATTTCTGTCATTTTTTGTTGTTTGTATTAAAAACTCTTGATAATACTACATTTATAGTTACTTCCTCGAAAATTTTGTTTTATAGCAGAAAAATCAAAGAAGACGTTTCAGGATTTTATTTTTCGGGGTTTTTTGATTCAACTCCTTTCCTTATTTTTCTCACTCGAGAAAAATCAGTCTCGAGACCTATTTGAAGCCCCGCGAGAATTCTTTTCCTTCAGACAGTTCTCAGGAGCTTTCTTCTTATAATGTGGTCCAAAGAGTGAAGTTGTAAAAAACCCTGAACTATCGCTGAAGAAAGTTTCTTAAGCATTGTGAACGAGCTGACTTTTTGCGAATCATTTTGTTTACGTTCATATTTATACAAATTTTTCATGCGTAAATTGTCAGAATTGTGTAACATACAAGGTTTGTTAATATCATTATATGATTTTCAATTTAAAAAGCTCATTTATTATAAATTTCTAGAAGGTTAAATTTTTGGGGGAAAACATTTACATATCTTAATTTGAAGATTGAATGTAAGACAGTTAGATGTTTAAAAAATAAAAAAATGAATTTGATAAAATAAATTTGCTCGTTTCGTATCTATACATGATGTACCGTATAAAAAAAAACTCAATAGTTTTATTTTTGAAAATGGCAAAAAGATCTTATAAATGATAATAAAATCAATACAGGTATTCACCGCTTAATCAATATATTTTCTTATACAAAAATAATAAAAAAAATGTATAAAAAACCGTGCGTTATTGTGAAAAAAATTATGAACTATTAAATATATATATAGAAATTATAAATATAAATAACTTAATAATAAGTATAATAAATATTAACAATAAACTATAAAATTTTAACAATAAATCAATACCAATTTAATTGCAATGTTCGACCACTTGAGAAATATTTTGCTTTTTCAAGGAGAGCATGGGTATACAAATTGTTATTGCAAAAATAATTTATATTTATTTTTTAAGATATGTTTGATTTTTAATTATTAAAGGTATAAACAAGCATGTTTAACATATACTTAAAAAGTGCAGTTTAAACAAATCATATATTGCAAGTTGAAGATCAGAATCTTGTTTTGCCATTCAATTATGTTGATTGTGCCGTTTAGCAGTTAAGAGGACTGTTGCTTGACCCAACTAAATTCCTCGCATTCACGACATGACGAAATGATTTTTTTAAAGGGAAAAAGATCTCTACTGGTTGAGAATCGATGCAATTTCGATAATAACCATGCACGCTGGTTAGTGCTTAGTTAGTGCTAGTTCAACTATACGTTTTGTAGAAATGCTGTTCTGTGGACCTCTAGTAAAAGCATAGTATTTCGCTTTCCTCTCAAGTCGGAATTTCCAGTGGCGCCAGCAAACCGGGTTTGAAAATAGTAATATGAGTAGGAAAACGATTTCAGGAAATCGGGGGCATGAGGGCAAGGAAAGATAAAGATAATGTCCATCATGACCTTTAGTCCAGGCCAGGGATGGGCAAACTTTTTCGGTCGCCGGCCAAAAATCGATAAAAAAAAGTTTGGCGGGCCAAGATAAATTTTTCTAAAATTTTAAAAGCAATATACAAGTATTACAATTTAAATAGGTTAATGAGATGAATGAAATTGTGATTTCATTTTTAAAAGTTCCCGATATTGAGTTTCGAAGCGAGATGTACTGATTCTAAGGAACGAGGCTAAATGCTCAACTGTCAGTCTACTTTTAAAATAATCCCTTTCTGTGGTTCATAGTTGAAAACACTTGTTCACATATATAAGATGAAGCAAATATATTACTGATTTTCTGGACGTGAGATATTAAATTTGGGTAAATTACTTCCGATAATGATTTGTAAACTCTAACTTCGACATATTTAGAAACAACTGCTTGAGATGATTGTTAGATTGCAACTCAATTAATTCAATCTGACCTCATTGCTTCACAATTTACGTTGAAAGGCATGGTAAAAATACCCAAATAGAGAAAGTTAAAAATCATCAGTTGTTTGAAAAAAATAGGAAAAAAAAAAAAAAAGAATATTTAATCAAAGTAGGAAAGGAGATGGATATATAATATATATATTTCTTTTAATTTGCCTCGAACACGCAAATTAAAATTCTATCCGCGGGCCAAATAGGACCTTCCGGTGGGCCGGTGTTGGCCCGCGGGCCGTAGTTTGCCCATCCCTGGTCTAGACGAAAGTAGGTAAAAAATTAAAAATTAAAAATAAATTTTCAAAGTATCTGAAAAATCCGATTAATTATTAACGTAACATAATACCATTGAAAGTCATCAAAATTTTTATAATAAATGCTGTTGTATTTTTTATTTAATTTTTTTAAAAAAAAAAGCAGTATTAACATACTAATACCAATTTGTATAAAAGTTTTATATATATTTGTACTATTATTTATGGTAATGAATGCAATATTGTAAAAGTGAAAAGTTCAGGTAGAGGACATAGAGTATAATGAAACTTTTATTTTATTGCTACCTTATAATAGTAGTCCATGCTGGCTAGAAGAGTTGTTAAGTGTAATTACCTAATGTGGTAGTTAAAAGTAAAAGCACAGTTTTGAAGTAGCTATATATATAAATTTATAAATATTTATTAAATAAATAAAATCGAACACGCTTTTTTGCCATAATGACATTTATTTATATTCTAAAAATAATTTACAAAGAACTATTGATTTACTCAGATATTTCATGAATAATTTTCAGTGTAAAAGCGAAAAACAAAATTACATCTTAAACGTTACTTCAAATGCATGCTACCCCTTTATACAATTGCAGGAAAATTTTCTTACACACACATACACTTTAATGGTGTATCGTTAAAGATTTTGATTCATCATCTTTTGATTTTTCATTAATATAAATCTGAAATTGAACTGTGGAATTAATAATTTTAACTAATATTAATTTTTTTGTATTCATTCGCATGGCAATTATGGTATTTCAGTCCTTGCAAGAAATTACTAAACTTGCTGACTACTTTAAAATGAAAGAATTCTTCTGTGGCTTAAAGCCAATCTTTATTTGTACTAGGAGTTATCATGTGAGGGTTTCGATCTCTCTATCCATTTTTTAATGTTATACACATAACAGATTTAGCGTTTTCCTTCTTGGCACATACAATTTTACAGTTACTTACAGAAACATATTTGATTGAAACCATATAAAGCTCTATACTCCAGAACAAAAAGGATTGCATAATTAATGCAGATCTATAAAATGGTACAAGTGCTATAAAACATTTTGAAGTACAATGAATAAAAAAAAAAATTTATTGTTTTTATAGCATAGAACATTTAGTGGTATTGCTATGAAATAGGGATATATTGATAAATGCAACCAAAATAAAAATCCATACATAAATTGTGAGGGATAATTTAAATTTGTGATATTTTATCAATACTCATTTTCACTTATAATTTCATTACAGATTTTTATTATTAATAATCATTGTATACATCGATTGCACAACTCAATAAATACAAATTGTAATTACATTAATATTTATAATTAAAATATTTAAGATAAGTCTGTAACAATTAGCATGCGTAACAATTGTTAAAAAATTATTGATATCTGAATATATCTTGTCAGTATATCCTACTCAATCATAATTTCTTTGTGTGAACAAATTTAACACGTTGGTTTGCACATATGTAAAAACTGAAACCCGAGAGGAAGTGGTTAAAGCAGTGTCAACAACTTAAGCATTTGACTTTTACTGTAACTTGAGCCGTTCGGAATTCTTGAAAACCACATTTGACCTTTGACTCCAAATCCCCTCACCCCTCAAAGTCAACAAAGAGAGAGGGGGAACAAATGGACCATGGCCACAGTCTATTAGCCGACTGTTTACCATCAGCCACCAAACCTGCGGGATTGGTGCGCTGTATCTAACTATGCTATTTCTTTTCTTCAGATATTGACATCTGTGGACAACTGTTTGTCTCAAATTTGGATGAGATCACAGAAAAGCCTTTCAATAAAATATCTATCCATTAACAAATGTTGCCACTGAAAATTAATTAAAGGTATGCATTCAATTGCTAATGAGCTTGATATATATCTTACAGTTTTTATCTTTATGGATATTTTCTGTTTTGCAAAATAGATACAGATTTAATTTTTATTTTATTATTGCCAGCTCTCAACTTATAAGTACACGCAAAAAAGAGTTATTCTGATATAACTTTATATTATTGTCGAAAGTTTTTTTAAAAGCGTAGATAGAACTTTTTGCATATTAATAGAGGGTTTAGAAAAAAGGGAATGCTACAATAAAATTTTTAAAAAATAAGATAATTCCCTTCATTTAAAGATGTTGAAAGAAATTTTCATCATCAGTGATGTGTGTTTTAGATATTTAATGTTAGGTTATAACAAGCATGAAAGAAGAGTGCTACGAACTATTTTTGGTGGTATCAATGGCAATGGAAATTGACGAAGAAGATACAATTTTGAACTTTACAAACTTTTTAGAGATACTGACATTCTAAAATTTGTTAAACCGAACAGAATGAGATGGGCCGGTCATCTCATGAGAATGGAAAGTGATAGAGCTGCTTTGAAAGTTTTCAATGTAACCCCTTTTGGACAACGACCAAGCGGAAGATCGAAAAAGAGATGGGTTGACTGTTTAGACTCTGATTTTAATGTTATTAAGATAAAAAAACTGGAGGTTCACGGCCAAGAGGAGAACAGCCTGCCTGGATCTTTTAAAAAGAAGGCTAAGGCCCACAATGGGCTATCGAACCAGTTATGATGATGATTATGAGAAGCATGAGTATGAATAGTAAAATCTACTAGATATTCTGACAAAGGCACGGTTATTATTTCTATAGAATACCTGAGGAATAAAATCTCAAACCTCCAGTTACTGAATTATTAAGAGTTAAAAATTTCTTTCAAAAGGAATTATAGTAAAGAAATTTAAAGAGTTAACTTAAGATGAGCTTCTTACTTAGGAGAATTTAAACTGTAAAAATTAAGATTATTAAAATATAAAAATTTAAACTTTAATAAGTGTATAAAATAAAAATTAAGATAGGATTAAATTTATTGTGAATTAAAGTTGACCTTTGCACATTGTTGAGAGAGAAAATCTGCTCTGGGGGTCGGTAAAAGGGGTAGAAGGAAAAAAAGTCTCATGGGCGGAGCGATCCCTATAGGAAGATCTAACATTATTATGAATAGGGTTCAAAATATCGCTGCGTACAAAAATGAGCATATTTGCATTTATTTTAAAATGGTTCTATTATTAAATTTAAATAAATATATAGCTTATTTTTTGTGAGTGCATAATTTTATAATCGAGATGAAGCTAACCACTTTAGTAATTCTAAAAGAAGAATATGTTGATAAGTTAAGTAATTTAGAGAATATTATAAGCAGAATAGAAAAAGACACTACAGAGTAACAACGACTAGCAAAAAGTACTTTTTTAAAAATAATCCTTCAATTTTTATGCCTTATTTATTATTATTTTTTTTTTAGAAACCAATATCAAGCACTCTTGTCCTTCAAATAACTTTCATGTTCAGGGTAAAAAAACCCTCATATTTTACAAGACATACAATATTACATATTTTACTACTCATTACATACATGACTCGAAAAAAAATTTGCATATTTATAGTAATTCTTTTCGAGCATTTTATACATTATTTTGAGTTAAAAAATTTACTATTTATTAATAAAAGTAAATATAAAGTGGACTGGATAAAACGTCAAAGTTACCATTATATCTAAAGATCAAAAGTGTGCTGAAGGGAGGAGCCATAACATTTTGTTTTGTTGAGGCGGAAGGGTAGATGTCACAAAAGTCAAAAGTGGACGAGAAGAAGCCTAGGGGAGGGATTCTTTTGGATAGACATTTTGAGAACCACTGCCTTAGATCGTTCACATGCTTATTTGGAAGAATTATTACTGGACTTCTAATGATTCCAGCGGCCTGATGGCGATTTGCCTAGCGCTCTCGCCTTTAGTACCACAGACTCCAGGTTCGAATCCTGGCGGCGGTATGGATGTTTGTAAGTGGTTCGGAATCCACTTTAAACTGTAAGTCCCGGTCTGTTTAGCCCTCGTGTGTACAAGATGACAGTAGAGCGACAAACCCCTCCCCCAAAAAAGCATTTTATCATTTTCAACATTATAAACAAATGTCTCATAAATCAGGTTTCTGTATTTTTATATCGTTTTAACTGTATGAGTTTATAAAAATAAATGTGCAATTAGTTTTTATACAATTTTTTCATATTAATTCTGATGAAGAAGATTTTGGGTTTAATAATCGCACATGTAACTGGTATGATTATTACCAATAATGAAAACATCATAGCAAATAATAAATCCAAGGGTAAGAATCCGTACAACACTGATGCACAGAAAGCGGGCTACATGTGGCCTGTCTCACTTTTTGACCTTTAAAAGTTGAACAAGATATAATTTTTAAAAATGAAATTTTCAAACTTTGACGAAAAGCAAAACAGAATATTATTCAGATTATGTTTTAAAAAAATGTAAGACAAACAAATAGTTGAAAAATATTTTATGCAACATTTTCTAATTTATTGTAAACGAGCAGATAAAAACGTTTGTCGATAATGCGTTAACCTGAATACAATATCTCGATCTAGATTGTTTTTCAAATACTTCTTACCTTTGTCAATCCTCTACGTGAGGAATTCTATTAACTATCAATATGTCAGTCAGAGATTAATTCGTCACATGGAGGTTTGCCAAAAAGTGTCCCTTGTTAAAATTGGATTCAATATAGTAACTATGGTCATTGTTAGATGATAATACATTAAAATATGCATTGTTGAATGTGTTTATCTTATGGCTGTATGTATAAATAAATAACTTTCAAGTATTTTTTTTATCCGCCATTTCTTGGAAATCTGAGTCACTACCAGTTGAGTGGTACCTTTTTCTCTTTCCCTGACATGAAAATTTATGGGTAGCACTTCAAAGAAACACAACCTGGCAGACAAAGATCGGGGAAAAGGTTCAAAAGCTAGAGGGGAGGGGGAAGTTCTAGTTCGACACAGAAGGGGATCTCGGGAAATTTTCCGCATGATTAAGCTTGAATAAGCCTCTTCGAGGGGGTATCACAGCAGTCAAAGATGACCAACATGTTAGACACACGCCCTAGGGGTCCTTTTGTAAAAATAGTATTATCACTTGTATCCAAGGTTACCATTTTCCGATTTTCTAAACTTAAGTTTGCAACGTTGATAACGTTGATTTATGTTATCAACATTTTTTAAAGGTATTATATATTCGTTAAATTATGTCAAGGGTATCATGAAATTTTATTAGTGTGTTTGTTAATTTAAACGAGTCATATAAATGCAATTAAACATATTGTTGGAAAAGTAAAACAATGATTTTTGAAGTGATTGCATATAATAGTGCAGGTCCTATCACAAATAATGATTTTGTGCTAGATCTCTGAGAATTAGCGGGATACATTATAAAATTATGGAAGAAAAAAAAAACAAGGAATTAAACTTTACTAACAATGTAACTACAAAAGTTTATAAACTTTGATATTGTATTCTTTAATTGCTTGCAGTTTGTTCAAGTGTTATTCGATTTCATAACGGGCAATGGAAACAATCTAAAGAATTATTGAATTTTAGGTTTGGAGGTAATTAGGGTTATTGATTTTAATTATATATGGGTTATTCCTTAATTTTAGGTTATTTCAGGCCGCTTTTTTTTTCAAATTTAATTAAATATAGGTTTTTTTTCTTGTGGACTTCTGTGAAAAAAAAATTGTGTATAATTTGTACCATTGTGCTTAGCACTAATTTGTAGAAACTGAAGAACCATATTACATCTGTAAAAACTTCGATACGGCGGTGTTTGAGATGCTTGCTGGTTCTTAGCATAGTATTCCTTAGCTGCTAGTCAATATATAGTATAAATCGAGTAACATTTGATCATACGACAAGAGATCATACAATAACAGAAATATGTATATGCTACATTGTATGTAGAGTAATTAAATAATTTATCTCACAAATGCAACTTTTAAAAGTTTCACGATAATGGCAGAGGGCGTTTCCATTTAGAATAACCTACATAGCCACTAAACATTAAAAAAAAATTTTTTTTTTCCTTGAGACATTTCGTAAGTATTGTTTTTCCTTCTTTTTTTTTTTCCTTTCTAAGTAAGTGAAATTTGAAACTTCGATAGGGTCTTCATGAAAGACAGCAATATTCCTACAATCGTCAATTTCCAAACTGACGATTTTAAATTCAGAATGATCTGAACAGATTTCTTTTTTTTATGGATTATATCACTAGATAATATTTTTATTTAAAAAAAAGTTAAATAGGTAAATAAAACTTTAGCAACAACCAAACATTTTAATATAACTAAAACATTTTATTCAATATTTTCAAATTTATTACGAAATGGGAGACAAGAGCTCTCATTCAATAATGCACCAACCTGAATGCAGAGACTCGATTTATGTTTAAAAATTAAAATTCTCTAATCCTCAAACCAATCTCAATTCTAATGGCTATCAAAATATCAGAAACCAATGTTTGTTTCAAGAATTCATAATGTATTTTATGGGATGTAATATATATATACGACAGACACACACATATATATTGCTTTTTCTCTCCCTAAGCATATTGGGATATGTCGCTGCTTTAAAAAAGTCACAGGTGCTTCACCATTATGGTTACTCTTTAGAGTGTGGCTACATTCTATACTCTAGGGATAAGAACAACAGAAGGAAATAATATCAATTGACGAAGGATTTGATATCAACATACTATTATTATTGCAATCCAAAAGCCTTAATTTATATATTTTAGCAAGTATTACAACTAATTTAGTAGGAGGGCAGAGTGTGTGTATTATTTATTGCCTGCTTACTTTCTGAGAGGAATGATCAGGCTTTTGGAGATGTTTTAAAATTAATTTTGACTTCAAGTTGTATTAAGTTACCTAACCTTACCATAATGAGCTCAGAAAGTTAAAAATCGCTTTAATTTTTTAGTGGATAATATTTTATCTACTGATCTTCTGTTAGGATAAGACTGTGATCAAGTTAAATATCTAGGTCTAAGCCACAACAGCAATTTAACATTCCAGGAACATCTCCACAGGTAAAGAAAAAAATGCTGGAACAAAATGCATCTTAGCTTGCCACTCTTTTTATACAAACAAGTCCGTAGACCAATCTGACTTACGCAGTACCCATCTGGGGCCTTGGTGCATAAACAATTAGAAACAAAATCCAAGTTAACCAAAATAAAATCCTTAGAATAATTACAGGAGCTCCTGGTTCATTAGAAATGACGTACTGTTCGTGATCTTCAAATAGAATCAATAAACGATTATATTGCGAAGCTATCAAGAAAGTTACCAAGTTTTAAATACCAAGTACCATGAAAATAAGTTAATTAAAGTTCAACTATACTTCGCCCACAACGAAGGTAAATACCATTATCCATATTACACTACAGGATGGAGTCATGACTTCAACCCTCCCTAATTTCTTCTATGACCTATCTACATTATTTTCTCTCCAGTTCTAAAAATCTCCCACCGCCCTTTCCTCAGTCTTGGTAGTGATTACTGCGGGTTATATAAAATAAATGAATAAAAATAATACCAATAAAAAATAATAATAAAATAAAAGTAAATAAATAATCCCATTTCTGAAAACGTCCAAGTCTGTCCTGCATTATCAAACTTAACTTCGATCTTCAGTTTAAAATTTCGTTTTGTATGTTTTTCTTTTTTTTTTTTTTTTTTTTTTTAAACTTTTTTTTTTTTTGTATTCATATATCTATATTTTCTATTTATTTCCGTTATATCTGTATTTATATATATATATGTATGTGCATATTTTTATGTTTCTATTATGCATGTGTTTTTATATTGCTTTCATTTGTCACCACTTATTTAGTTCTCCTCCTTTTAACTTTTTTTTTAAAAATTTATTTTTTTTTCTATTAACAGTTTGCTTATAATTTTTAACTTTTTGCTAATTCTGTGATACTTTGTTTTTATTATATTAGGATATTATCTAGTATTAGGATAAGACTGTAACCCCTTTTTCCCCCTAAAGACTTTACAATAGACCAAGAAATAGAATCCACAGGGTAGCACATGTTTTATAACAATAGACGTTTGTGTCGACCAGTTTCCAGTTGGCCAGTTAGCCAGTTAAAGTTGTATGACCAGTTTCATTTCACTTTACTTCCAGTATATTTGCCCCTAGCTATTTTCTCATTCGAATGTGCCCAGTATACTTTAGTGCGTAAAATATCAATCTGAAATCATCGGCCTTGATTTATTTTCTTTTATTGTATAAAAAAAAAAAGTATCAATTATTCTAGGTAAGTTTTGTTTTTTTATATACAATATGAATGAATTTTAACCATGAATTTTATGTGTGTTATTTGCAAGAAATTGTTATGTATTTGTGTTAAAAGTATGGTGAAAAAATGTGAATAAATATTGTGTTGCATAAATATTATAAATTGTGAGTGTAGAAAATTCCCTGCTGCGTTTTACATACAACTATC
The DNA here is from genome assembly GCA_021605095.1 of Caerostris extrusa. Classification (NCBI taxonomy): domain Eukaryota; kingdom Metazoa; phylum Arthropoda; class Arachnida; order Araneae; family Araneidae; genus Caerostris; species Caerostris extrusa. The sequence continues at coordinate 73,878 of BPLR01012167.1, forward strand.
CCTTTATGTAATAACATTATATTTTATGTATTTGAATATATTGCATTACCTTTTTATTGCATAAGTGTACATATGCTTCTTATAAAAAATAATGATGAAAATACCAATGTACTGATGATTATCATTTACTATTTTTAAAATGTTTAAATTTGATTGTTAAAACACATTCAAATATCGATAAGCCCTCTAGTTATATATATATTTTTGCAATACATTAGTTTGTAATTTAATGTTCTAGAAAAATTGTATCTGTATACGGATTAAAAGAATTTTACGTTATTTTTTTATCCGCTAGTATAAATATGTGTATGTATATATGTATATATAATCGCCAAAAAAAAATGTGTGTTGGAATATGATAGCGATAACATGGTTTAATATATGTCAGTAATTGCATAAAAATCCTGTATGAAAATGTTCTTTAAAATGTTACTTTAATTAAATGAATCATTTTGTAAATGTATCCTTAAAGCGGGAATACCCAAGTTGAGTTACTTATTACAGTTTACTTATTCCACAGTTTCACCGTTTCTAACAAAGTTGTATATATAGTATATCCCCCACCGCTCTTCTTGAGTGGTGGATTCAACTTGGATATATCCCCCTGCATGCTGTTTTCCACCTCATGCACATTGTAGCAACGTGTTAAAATATATTTTTGGCCATGCCATAAAATAAGTCACCAATACTTGAAAACAAACAGTTCCAATAATTAATATCTTAAACCCAATAGAGAACACTCTTACGTTAATTAAACAAAGCAGACAGAAATCGTTAATATACAAACGACAAAAAAAGAATCTCACATCTTATTTCTTCTTTTTACTGAGTAAATGATTTTAGAAAATTCATTTAAAATTTATCTAATAGTGCAGAAAATGTTCACTCAGTGCTTATTAATATAATTATTTCAAAATTCTAGTTTCTTTTTTATTATATAGTATTGTATATTTAGTATAAAGTAATCTCACATCGTCTTAATTTTATCTTTTATCTGTGTAAATGATTTTAGAAAATTCATTTAAAATTTATCTAATAGTGCAGAAAATTTTCACTCAGTGCTTATTAATATAAATATTTCAAAATTCTAGTTTATTTTTTATTATATAGTATTGTATATTTAGTATAAAGTAATCTCACGTCGTCTTAATTTTATCTTTTATCTGTGTAAATGATTTTTAGAAAAATACATTTAAAATTTATCTAATAGTGCAGAAAAATTTTCACTCAGTGCTTATTAATATAATTATTTCAAAATTCTAGTTTCTTTTTTATTATATACTATTGTATATTTAGTATAAATCACATAACATATCATCTGTATTGCTGCACGAATTCAAAGCCTAACACTTGTCCATCTGATATATGGAGCTGGTATGGGATAAATTAATTTTTGGTGATTGATAGAATAAGAATCTATTCACATAAAAAATGATGTTTTTCTAGACTTATCTTTAATTTCACTGGAGCATTAGATTATTGGTAAAAGGTAATTTTTTTTTTTTTTTTACGAATTTTATCTATTTCTTATTTTTCATCTGTTGTGTCTAAAGTAATATGCTTTTTGTGTGTCGTCCCTTTTTTTTTTTCTTCTTTAAATTTCACCTTATTTAATCTTGCTTTCTCCATTTCCATTTGTGTCATCTTAATCCTTTTCTCAAAAGTTTGTTTTGACTAAGGTTCAAATTAAATTTAAAAATCATTGTATCATATTGTAAGAATCCAATTTCAATAAAAAATAGGAAATTGAAATAATTTTTTACCATCCATAACACAGGACAAAGAAAAAAATACTACTAGATACTAAAAGATACTACTTCTTAAACCTTTTTTCTTATACTTTTATAAGGTAAACATTGCATAGAAATTTAACTGAGGCAAGTATTCTGCCTTCAAAGAACGTAAAAAATTTTCGAAATTACAAGAATAATACAACTTCTGAACATTAATTTATAATGCTCTAAAAAAATTTCCTAATAAATTTTATAATTTCTTAAATATTTTAAATGATAACAAATATTAGCGTTTGATACAATCCTACTTCCGATCAATTAAAAAATTCAATAAATGGCTCTACCTGGAAAGTCGAAAATCTTGTAGTGACTCCAGATGTCTAGGATTAATCATTGTATGCCGCATGATTACAGCAGAAGTTTGTAAAATTCTTGTCAATTTATCGTTTTGATGTTGAAGCTAATTTAGGGAATAATCTGCCGTTTCGGTAAAAGAATCGAAGAAAGAAAAAAATTTTCTCCATCAGAACAAGACTTCGACTCGGCTCGAAATTACTTTTCTGTGGTAACTCAATGCAGTTAGCTTGCAAGATGACGTATATTCGAATCCGTTAGAATATATGTTAGTCATTACTTTAAGAAACGATATTACACTCATGTCCATAAATTAAGGATAATGAAGTTCAGGAAAAAGAAAGAGACAGAAGCAAAACAAATTTGACTTATTTGTAAAGTCTATTTATTAAACAAAAGGTAAAGAGCAAAAAGATGCTATATGTTTGACATAATTAATAAAAATTGCCATTTTTACTCCCTGAGCAAATTTCAAAAAAGAACCTATTTACAAAAAACAGTATAACATGGTTAGTATGATGGTTAATATGGAGTATGTCTCCCGGACGATGCAATACAGGCCTTACAACGCCTAGGCATGCTGAGTATCAAATTATCAATCTGATCTTGGGGAATATTACACCGCTCATCAAGGCAACGGCAACGGACATTTCTTCAAGGAGTGCCTCTGCAACAAGACTGTCACTAAAACTCCATATCATCAGTTAAAATTAAGGAATTAAAATATAAATCATCAATAAAAAGTTAAAATTTAACATGAATTAATAGCTAGAGTAATAACTCTGGAAAATAAAGATAAAAATAATAAGTAAAAGATAGAATTTATGTAAAAATTAAAAAGATTTTTTTTTTTTAAAAATAAAATAATTAAGAGTGAAGAAATAATTAGGGGTCCATTGCACATGCCAGCTTAAAATTACAGAAGTTAAATTAAAATTTCTAGGTATAAAATGACCAGTGGTTAAATTTATAATTAAACAAGAATCATCTTAAAGATTCAAAAAAAAATAAAAATTAAGTAAAAAATAAAATAAAAAGACACTTACTGGATACAGCAAACGATGAGAACGACGTGTGTGACACAGGTTTTGTGAGTTGTGGAAAACCACTAATTAATTGAATGTGGAAGAACTACCGTTCGACGTTCCCCGGGGTTAGTTTTGCGGTCGTTTTCCGAGTCTATAGAAAGCGTCTCGGGTTCGAAACGAAGAACTTCACGCAAGCAGTCTATTGAACCCTCCGTCTTTTTTGACTGAGGGGAAAGAATCAAATTCCTGGTAGAGGATGGCTCTGGGCCTTTTTTGAGAGCTGCGTACTGCTGGGTCGTATGCAGGATTGCTTGAAGTAGTTCGTTTCGAATCCGAGGGCATTTTGCGAAGAATTTAATGCAATATTTTTGATATAATCTAGGATCGGTTCTACGTTAAGATCTTTATGAATACCTTTTCGTCTGACATAATAGGGTGCATTTACGAAGTCGCTGAGCCTTTTATTTTGGTAGACTTGCAGCTTTCTCAGATTGACAATGGAAGTAGATGCCCATATGGGACAACCGTACGTGAGAATTGGTCTCAGAATAGAGGTGTAAAGTAGTACTTTGAGTCTAATTGGGAGTCGGCTTTGCCTGGAAATTAGTGGATTAAGTTGCTTACTGATAGCTGCTGTTTTTGCTATAGTAGCGGTTAGATGCAGATTGAAGTTGAGTCTGGTGTCTAGAATTATTCCCAGATATTTATAGTTGTTTACCCATTTTATAGGTTGCCCGAAGATAAGTAGGTTTTGCGGATTTACGTGACGTTTTTTAGTGAAAAGAACGCTCGCACATTTGTTCGATTTATCTTAACCTCCAGTTGGTAAGCCAATTTTCGAGTTTGTAGCATTGTGTTGAAGGGTGAAACCTTCGCCATCTGTTCCCCTTTTCTGCCGCTTGATTTTTCGGCGGCGGCTTTTCTTTTCTTTGTTCACTATATCTTCGAGGATGTCGATTGTAGGCATCTGGCCGAAGGGTATTCCGGCACGTGCCGAGATCTCCTCGCACTTCTTGTGCTCTTGCACCGCAAGGGCGTGGCATTGTTTATAATTGTCCGATTTCTCGTCAAATGATCTTAGTTTGTTTGCCAGGTTGGCCATTTTCGTTTTTGCAGGGATAAATTCTCTGATAATGTCCTCATGCTGCAGAATGTAGCTGTCAGATGGGAATTCCACGATTGGTGGGTAGATCGGCTGCTCGGCCGTCGTGGCTTCGTTGATGTTGGTGGCGTCTTGTACGCTCGCGGTATTCATTATGTTAGATTTTCCTGCGTCCTCGGTCACTTTCCTTTCGATGAGTTCGGGCGAACTGGTCCGTGAATCCAAATTCTTCAGGTCGATAATTCTCAATTCACTTGAGTCGGGTAGGCAGCAGACGTCTCCTAGCGAGTACACTTAGTACGAGCCATGGCGCTGTTTTTCGTCTGACGGAACGGGGCCGAAAAAGTGTATTAATGATCATCAAGCTCATCAAGCTATGCCCTCCGAAGTTCCGGTTGGCAGGTGGGAGGGGTTGACGGGCTGCAATTGTCGGCCAAGCCTATTCCACACATGCTCTATTGATTCAAGTCCGGTGAGTATGCTGGCCAATCCATACGGGTGATATCCTTCAATTGAAGGCATTCGTCTACAATGTTTGCATGGTGAGGACGGGCGTTGTCATCCATAAACAGAAATTCAGCACCCATGGCGCCCCGAAACAAACGTGCATGTTGTTCCAGAATGACATCCCGATAGATGTGGCCTGTCAGCGTTACACTCTGAACATGCAGGTCAGTTCTGGAACCAAGAATACCTCCCCAAACGAGCCATGCTGCACCACCGTAACGGTGTCGTTCAATGGTGTTCTCTTGTTCAACGGGTACCTGGCGCTCTCCATATGAAAGTCCGGCGAGAATCAGACTGCAAACTAAACCTGGAATTGTCGGAAAACATCACACAAGACCACCACAACATCACACAAGACCGGTGTCCACAATGCATGCTCTTTACTCCAGGTTAATTGCAGGCGACAATGAGTTGCGGTAAGTGGAACACATCTGACAGGCCTACGAGCATATAGACCAATGTGCCCCAAGCGTCTGTACAACGTCTGCCTTGAAACTGTCGTACTGGTAGCTGAAGAGAGCTGACGAGACAGGTCTGATGCTGTGCTCCGTCTGTTTCTTTTGGCAGTAACTGCTAAATACCGGTCCTCATTCAGCGTTGTAACTCGGGGGCGACCTGTGCTGTAATATCTACTCACATTACCATCATCTTGGAATCGTAGCCAAAGCCTGGAGATAACACTCTGGGCGATTCCAAGTTCCTCGGATACTTCCAGCTGGGTACGTCCACATTCCAGTCGTCCGATAATTCTACCACGTAAAAAATCATCCAAATGCTTCCTTTGTGCCATAACTATGCGGTTATTGCACTGAAAGGCTTTTAAAGCGCTTGTGAACAATTTTAGTTCTTTGCCACCATTCCTTATATACCTCCTCTCTTACACTCTTGTCATTGTGACGTACTATCCGCGCCATCTGGTGGTTTCCTGTAATTTGCATATTCTTCTTCAAGATGTGTGCGATAATTCTACAGGTGAAATTTTTATTTTAGAGTTCAATTTCTGTGTGATTCTGAATTATCCTTAATTTATGGACATGAGTGTACTTAATAGATTTTGATTGATTGTTAGGTAGCCTGGTGGGATTAATTTTTCAATGCCAAATGTAGCAAATGTGCAAAAAGGTGGAATCCATTGGCGATGTCTATTTCAAGTATTGCATTCACAAACGAAGATATTCCATGGGTCTTGTTGCATCAATTGTCAAATAACCTAGTAGGAGTTTTACGATTTTTAAAACTCAACTCATGGATCGCATTATTTTTCACTGCTAACTCAATGCAGTTAGCGTTCAGGAAGGCAAAGGCTCGAATGTACTGGACATATGTGATGCCATCATTATTTTCATAAACGAGAATACATTATATGTTTTGCAGACTGGCAGAAATTTTTTAGGGTATTTTAAAAACCACTCATGGCTCGAATTAGTTAGCTAATACGCAACAGATCGAAATTAACTATGCAAATCATTCGATTCCTCATATGGTATGCTAATCATCATCTCGACACAGGATTTTCTTTTCCTCACCAGTAGACCCGTGGCATCAATTAAAAATAAGCAAAACTTACAACGCATAAAAGAGTAAAAATATAAATAAATAAATATAAATAAAGCAGTATAGAGGACGCTTATTTAAAGGACTATTAAAAACCGATTTATTTTTGAATTTAAAAATCCCTTCGTGAACAAGTAAAAATAGGAACAGAGTGTAACACATCATTCATAAAAAGTTGATAATCTATTGTCTTCATTTAATTGTGAAATGTTATGCAAAAATCATATGTTCGAACAAATTTTAATTTTTCTTTTTCTACAAACAGGAACAATTTCCTTACTGCTAAATATCATGTATGATATGCAGCCACGCCCAATTCCAGTCATCATTATTGGGTTCAAGGTGGATTCCCGGTGCGCTGGGGTGCGCCCTACCTCACCGCAGTACCTGTGGTTTCTGCCTGATAATGGTCTGCAATCAAGGTGGGTATGTGCTTCTATACTTAGGGTCGGTTTAACTTGATTATTGTGCATTTATATTGCTAGACCTACTCTTTTCTTTGCGAAATAGATCATCAAACAACTGGTGTTTATGGCAAAAATGAATAACAAAATATGCTATACTTGTTAAGAAAATAATTATTTTACTGTTCTGCTTTTAATGTTTTTTATTAATACACTGAAAATAGGATATTCATAATGTTTACAGAATACTCACGCAGTCCTTTTCGTTTGAAACTGAAATTTTATAAAACCAATGACCATATTGAACAGTTCCATAAAAGACCTAGAACATTCAACATTTCTTTTGTTTATGATAGGAAGACAATGTGCTACTTATTATAGCTGCATAGATCTCATTAATTATTACAATGTTTAATTCTATTTTAGAAGTTCAAGTTACATATAAGCATGCTTTTTTTTCCAGTAAATAAAACAAAAATTATTCTCTTGAATGATTTTTGTTTTATTTACTAGATTTGTGTCAAGATTTATGTAATGTCGAATGTATTGTTTTTTGTATCAGATGTATGTATTCTTTATATCGGGATGTATACGCTGACACTGACCAAAGTTTGGTTCGCAACATAAGTCTCTGAATTAAGATCCGTGACTGTGTGCTTGACATGCCTTGCATATGGACTGACAAGCTGAATCTAATTTTTTAATAATAAATGATAAATGAAATGGTTTTTTCTAGAAAAATCACTTACGTATATTAATCTGTATTTAAGAGAACATTGTAGTATTAATTAATGAGCCTTTTGTAGTTATGTTTTGCACGCGATGATGGTTTACAATTGTGGATAAGGTTAAATATATAGTCAAATAAGGTTAATATGGGGATAAGGTTAAATAAATAGTATATATTATTAAAAGAATTATCTTTTAACTTCCAATTAATAAATTTTTTTAGTTAATTTCATGAGAAAATTCTGTCGCAAATAAGTAATTCCAAGTTCGTAGAGATAGCCATATATGAATTTTACTACTGGTCAAACATCACTGTTGAAAGACTCATATAAATCCTTCACATGATTATGCATCCCCTTTCCACAACGATTGCTAATGAATTTCAGGTAATTAAAATTTTATGAGAAAGTTCTTTCCCAGATAAGTAATTCCAAATTCGGAAATATAGCCATATATGAATTTTATTACTAGTTAAACATCAGTGTTGGAAGACTCATATAAACCCTTCACATGATCCCGCATCCCTTCCTACAACGTTGCTAATGAACTTCAGGTAATTAAAATTTGGCCACATTTAATATACACTGAAGTGACAAAAGTCATGGGATAGAATACGCAAATTTTCAGATGGCAGTAGCATCGCGTAGAACAGGTATAAATGCGCAGTCTTAAGATTACTTAAATTTATCATTTATTTGAAAAATTATTTATTCTGGTATCTATTCTTAATTAAATAACGATCGTCCGAGTGATATAAGAGGAAAAACGCCACATTTAGGCTTAGTGAACCTTTAAGATGTAAGGCATGCTGCACAATCAAGTTAGGCTGATTCCAAGTATATGTATGCCCTTATGTAGATACAATAAAACTCACTTTATATGTTACCTTAGATGTTGCTCTATAGGCGAGAAGTTTGATCATAAGATACTTGAAAATATACAGTTAATAATTTAATCTTGTTTAGAAAATATTCATAAACATAAAAACAAAAAAAAATATAAAGTGAATTTTATTGATTTTGCATAAAAATGATTCTTTACTAAATCAATAAACAAATATATATATATATTTTTAATTTTCTTCTGAATCTTACATGTGAGACTGGTGTTAACAGCCATGGTGTAAAAATGTTCAGAAGGAGTAAATATATATAAATAATTGAAAAAAATTATGTTCATTGATATTTATTGTACTTGCAAGAGTAAAAATAATTTCTTAAATTTCTTTAATATTGATAAACAAGATTAGCAATATATATCATAATATTCACATGGTTGGATAAGTAATTTTTAAAACAATATATAATAATTGTTTGGTTATTGATTTTTATATGAATATTTTTTTCTTCTTGTCTTTTTGAACTCACTACTAATGAATTAATGTATGTTAAAATATTACAGATAGATGTTTATTTAAGAATTTTAAAAATGCCATTTTATGTTTGTTTTATATTTACTTAAATATTGTAATGAAATTTTGTAAAAGTTACGTACAAATATTTTTATACTCATTAACATTTTATCCTGAATTAAAAATTAATCGGCGTTTAAAATTATTTAACATTAAAATATTTTCAAAGAAGAATAATATATATAACTTAACAAGTTGCGAAATAAATTATCACTTTTTATTTTATCTTTTTTTAGCAACTAAATATTTAAATTTTTTTTTATTTAACTTCAAAAGTATTAAAATAATTTTGACAAATTAATTAAAAAAATATATTTTTGTGCTTTCTACAATTTAAATCATTTTTCTATCTCTTCCTAAAATATTTCAAAAGTACAAATTCAGGTATTCAGAAGTTCAAATCAGTATCAACTCAAATATACTTCAAATATGAACTGATGTTTTCGAAAATAAACTTCGAGGATTATAAACTATCTTTACTATTACTGCAAATTTAACTTATTTCTTTTCCTTTTTAAAATGTTTCAAATTTTGAATTCCGTACTTTAACTATTTTAAAATTAGTAAACATTGCAGTTATATTTCAAAACAATTTTAATAATAACACTGATAATTTGGCAAATCATCTTTTAAATATAAAATTATCCATAGTTTTTACAACTCGCATTAATTTTTTGACAATTTTAAAGCATTTTAAAATTACAAACTCTTCATAAATGCTCGAAAAACAATTTAATATTTTTTTTTAACATTGTGATTTAATAAGATTTATTATTATAGACTATTTTCTGATAATTTGGCAAATCATCTTTTCCAGAATATAAATAAATATCCCTAATTTCTATAACTCCCATTAATTTATCAATTTTAAAGCATTTAAAAATTAAAAAAACGCTTTCAAAATTACAAACGCTTCATAAATGCTCTGAAAACAATTTAATATTTTTTTTTAACGTTGTGATTTCATACGATTTATTAGTATAGACTATTTTTAAGAATGTTTCCTAGTTTGCAAATCCACATAATCACAGCCATTTTTCTCCATAAATGTTGAAAAAGAAATCAACCTATCATTATTTTTTTTCTCTCACTTGAATGCTTCTTTTGATTCACTGAAAAAAAAAAAAAGGTGCAATCAGACCAAACAGCTCCGTGGGACACCAGCATAAGCGTTCACCGATAAAAAGTATCCCACATTCCATGTTTCCACATAACCTCAATCATTGTCTCCATAAGTGTTGGAAAAGAAATCAACCTTAAAATAATTTTGGCTTTCCGCTCCTTCTAAAATGTTTAAAAAGTACCAATTCAGATATTTTAAAATTAATAATCAACTCAAATATATTTTCAAACATGAACTGATGATTTGGAAAATCAACTTCGAACTATCTTTATTGTTTCTACAAATTTAACTTTTCTTTCTTTTTTTTTTTAAATGTTTCAAATTTTGCATTACTATTCTAAAATTAATTAACAGTCCTGTTATATTTCAGAACAATTTAAAATTTGGCTTTTAGATAATTTGGCAAATCATCTTTTAAAAACTATAAAAATATCCATAGTTTCTATAACTCACATTAATTTGTCAATTTTAATGGGATTAATGCATTTAAATAATTACGAAACGCTTTCAAAAACATAAATGCTCTAAAAACAATTTTTATTAAAAGTATTTTTTTAATAATGCGATTTTATAAGATTTATTATAGACTTTTAAAAATCTAGTTTCTTACAATCCACATAATCACAGCCATTCTTGAAAAATTATGCTTATTGTTTTTGCAAATTTAACTTATTTCTTTCCTTTTTTTTAAATGTTTCAAATTTTGCATTTCGTACTTTAACTATTCTAAAACTAGTAAACAGTGTGCAGTTATATTTCAAAACAATTTAAAAAATACACCGATAATTTCGTAAATAAAAATATCCCTAGTTAAAACCCTAAAAATATCTCTAGTCACATTAATTTTTTGTTACTTTCAAAGCATTTAAAAAAAATTTACGAAACGCTTTCAAAACATAAATGCTCTAAAACAATTTTAAACAATTCAATATTTTTATAACGTTGGGATTTCGTAAGATTTATTATTATAGACTATTTTAAGAATCTAGTTTTCTATGCAAATCCACATAATCACAGCCATTCTTCCATAAATGTTGGAAAAGAAATCAACCTATCATTATCTTTCTCTCTCACTTGAGTGCTTCTTTTGATTCACTGAAAAAAAAAAAAAAAGGTGCAATCAGACCAAACAGCTCCGTGGGACACACCAGCATAAGCGTTCACCGATAAATAAAGTATGCGCGACCAGCAAACATTGTTCTGTTGTATGGGAAGGGAACGCCAAAGGAAAACGATGAATCGATAGGACTCGAACTGCAGCGGAAACCGACTATGTTACTGGCTGCTCAGAAAGCGTGACTCTCGCGTCTAGGGGATTATAATGAGGATTTTTGTTCAGGATAACAGTCGCTCGTTTAGTGAGAATTCTCGTTCCTGTTATTAGTATTCGTATCCGCAGACTAGCAAGTTGAACCACCCAACTGCTTCGGCTGGCGCGTCTTGCAAGAACCTGTTTGGGCTTGGAGTGGCTGTTGGCCTAGAACTTGAAATAATGATGAAAAGGAGTTTAGAAGTTTCGTCTGTGAAAATCGATTCTCTGAAACACGTATATGATCTGCAATAGGGTGCAATCTAACTCATTAATTATTTAGATCACTGAGATTTTTTTGCAAAAATAATGATGGAACAAAGTTGGATTCGCTTATGACTTCTTTCACTTTTTGATGTAGTAAACACTTTTTACCAATTATTTCTTCAAAGAGACTTGGAATACGTAATAAATAATGAGGATTAAAAAGCGGTTTCCGCAGTACTATGGTACGAGTTTGATCTGCTGTAAGGCCCTTACAGTAAGGGTAGAACAGTCCTAACTTATTATTTAAATAGATCACTCAGATTTTTTACAAAAAAATTGAATTCGCTTATTTCACTTTGTGGTGTATTAAACACGTTTTATCACTTTATTTTTAAAAAGAGACTTGAATATGTAATAAAGAATTAGGATTAAAGCAGTTTCCGCAGTACTATGGTACGAGTTTGATCTGCTGTAAGGCCCTTACAGTAAGGGTAGAACAGTCCTAACTTATTATTTAAATAGATCACTCAGATTTTTACAAAAAAAAATTGAATTCGCTTATTTCATTTTTGTGGTGTATTAAACACGTTTTATCTCTTTATTTCTTAAAAGAGACTTGAATATGTAATAAAGAATTAGGATTAAAAGCAGTTTCCGCAGTACTATGGTACGAGTTTGATCTGCTGTAAGGCCCTTACAGTAAGGGTAGAACAGTCCTAACTTATTATTTAAATAGATCACTCAGATTTTTTACAAAAAAATTGAATTCGCTTTTCACTTTGTGGTGTATTAAACACGTTTTATCTCTTTATTTCTTAAAGAGACTTGAATATGTAATAAAGAATTAGATTAAAGCAGTTTCCGCAGTACTATGGTACGAGTTTGATCTGCTGTAAGGCCCTTACAGTAAGGGTAGAACAGTCCTAACTTATTATTTAAATAGATCACTCAGATTTTTACAAAAAAATTGAATTCGCTTCTTTCACTTTGTGGTGTATTAAACACGTTTTTTATCTCTTTATTTCTTAAAAGAGACTTGAATATGTAATAAAGAATTAGGATTAAAGCAGTTTCCGCAGTACTATGGTACGAGTTTGATCTGCTGTAAGGCCCTTACAGTAAGGGTAGAACAGTCCTAACTTATTATTTAAATAGATCACTCAGATTTTTTACAAAAAAATTGAATTCGCTTCTTTCACTTTGTGGTGTATTAAACACGTTTTATCACTTTATTTCTTAAAAGAGACTTGAATATGTAATAAAGAATTAGGATTAAAGCAGTTTCCGCAGTACTATGGTACGAGTTTGATCTGCTGTAAGGCCCCTTACAGTAAGGGTAGAACAGTCCTAACTTATTATTTAAATAGATCACTCAGATTTTTACAAAAAAATTGAATTCGCTTATTTCACTTTTTTGTGGTGTATTAAACACGTTTTATCTCTTTATTTCTTAAAAGAGACTTGAATATGTAATAAAAAATTAGGATTAAAGCAGTTTCCGCAGTACTATGGTACGAGTTTGATCTGCTGTAAGGCCCTTACAGTAAGGGTAGAACAGTCCTAACTTATTATTTAAATAGATCACTCAGATTTTTTACAAAAAATTGAATTCGCTTCTTTCACTTTGTGGTGTATTAAACACGTTTTATCACTTTATTTTTAAAAGAGACTTGAATATGTAATAAAGAATTAGATTAAAGCAGTTTCCGTAGTACTATAGTTAATAATTATATTAAGTATTTCTTATTGCATTTGCTGATAATTTTTACTATTGAATTTGAATTGGTAATCCTAAATTATAGTAAATTAGTTTCCCATAACACCAAATCTTATATGTGAGAAAAACGGAAAGGATTAATGAAAAAAGAAAATGATTTATGAAAAAGATTTTTTACAAAAAAATTGAATTCGCTTATGACTTCTTTCACTTTGTGGTGTATTAAACACGTTTTATCTCTTTATTTCTTAAAAGAGACTTGAATATGTAATAAAGAATTAGGATTAAAGCAGTTTCCGCAGTACTATGGTACGAGTTTGATCTGCTGTAAGGCCCTTACAGTAAGGGTAGAACAGTCCTAACTTATTATTTAAATAGATCACTCAGATTTTTACAAAAAAATTGAATTCGCTTATTTCACTTTGTGGTGTATTAAACACGTTTTATCTCTTTATTTCTTAAAAGAGACTTGAATATGTAATAAAAGAATTAGATTAAAGCAGTTTCCGTAGTACTATAGTTAATAATTATATTAAGTATTTCTTATTGCATTTGCTGATAATTTTTACTATTGAATTTGAATTGGTAATCCTAAATTATAGTAAATTAGTTTCCCATAACACCAAATCTTATATGTGAGAAAACGGAAAGGATTAATGAAAAAGAAAATGATTTATGAAAAGATTTTTACAAAAAAATTGAATTCGCTTATGACTTCTTTCACTTTGTGGTGTATTAAACACGTTTTATCTCTTTATTTCTTAAAAGAGACTTGAATATGTAATAAAAGAATTAGGATTAAAGCAGTTTCCGTAGTACTATAGTTAATAATTATATTAAGTATTTCTTATTGCATTTGCTGATAATTTTTACTATTGAATTTGAATTGGTAATCCTAAATTATAGTAAATTAGTTTCCCATAACACCAAATCTTATATGTGAGAAAAACGGAAAGGATTAATGAAAAGAAAATGATTTATGAAAAGATTTTTTTACAAAAAAATTGAATTCGCTTATGACTTCTTTCACTTTGTGGTATATTAAACACGTTTTATCTCTTTATTTCTTAAAAGAGACTTGAATATGTAATAAAGAATTAGGATTAAAAGCAGTTTCCGTAGTACTATAGTTAATAATTATATTAAGTATTTCTTATTGCATTTGCTGATAATTTTTACTATTGAATTTGAATTGGTAATCCTAAATTATAGTAAATTAGTTTCCCATAACACCAAATCTTATATGTGAGAAAAAACGGAAAGGATTAATGAAAAGATTTTTTACAAAAAAAAAAAAATTGAATTCGCTTATGACTTCTTTCACTTTGTGGTGTATTAAACACGTTTTATCTCTTTATTTCTTAAAAGAGACTTGAATATGTAATAAAGAATTAGGATTAAAGCAGTTTCCGTAGTACTATAGTTAATAATTATATTAAGTATTTCTTATTGCATTTGCTGATAATTTTTACTATTGAATTTGAATTGGTAATCCTAAATTATAGTAAATTAGTTTCCCATAACACCAAATCTTATATGTGAGAAAAACGGAAAGGATTAATGAAAAAGAAAATGATTTATGAAAAGATTTTTTACAAAAAAATTGAATTCGCTTATGACTTCTTTCACTTTGTGGTGTATTAAACACGTTTTATCTCTTTATTTCTTAAAAGAGACTTGAATATGTAATAAAGAATTAGGATTAAAGCAGTTTCCGTAATACTATAGTTAATATCTTTGTATTGGTATAACACTCAATTCAATCTTAAATATAATCTTGACTTATTTGTTTGTTTGTTTTATTTTATCGCTCTACGGTCATCTTGTGCACACGAGGGCTAAACAGACCGGGACCTACAGTTTAAAGACAATCTTGACTTGAGAAAAAAAAAAATTATATTAAGTATTTCTTATTGCATTTGTTGATAATTTTTTACAATGAAATATGAATTTGTAATCCTAAATTATAGTAAATTAGTTTCCCATAACACTAAATGACTTATATGTGAGAAAAACGGAAAGGATTAATGAAAAAGTAAACGATTTATAAAAAGTATGTATAAAACAGTAATAATATATCAATAAAAAAAATATGTACCGAAAAATTAAAATCACTGTTGAATTTGTTTTAAACTTTCTTTTCTATCTGAGCTTTTAACATTAACGTTATGCCTACGCATTTTCCACAAAATTTATAGAAATTGTCAAACGCAATAATTTTTTATAATTGATCATAAAAAATTTAACCTTCATCATAATTAGTATCGATATTAACTTAATTTGAAGTATTACAAATATTATTTACATGTATCTTATTTTGTATCTTTCAGTATTTTTATTTACCGCAAATTTTTAATTGATTTAGACATTTACATAAATACATATGAAAATTAATTAAAAATAATCGTAATGAGAAATTGTTTACTTTTAATTTGTACATAATTATTTACTGAGTAGATAATCGCTATTCAATTTAGTTGTTTAATGTTGTTTTTCAATTTAGTTATTCTTTGCATTTCACTGTTTCTGTCTTGTTTTGGGTGGAACACATTGAAGACAAACATTGCTGTCATATGATTTGACTTGCAACATTATGAATTAATAGAGAGAGAAAAGGAGAATTATACGGTTACTTAAGTGAGAAAGAACAGTTAAATTCATAATCTAAAAAAGTATTACTTAGATATTAAATATAAACTATTATTTAAATAAATAAATATATTCATTGGTTATAATATTTTTATAGCAGTTGATATAATTTATCCAATGATTTATTTGTACATTGTATTTAAATTAGCTATTATTCTAAAAATGTTCCTTTAGTAAAACAATAAAATTAATAATTCAAATTATTGATACCTTTTTTTTCCTTCTTACATGGTCTCAAGGCAAAATAATGGAGATATTTTTCAGAATATATATACATTTTTCTTCTATAGAATTTTGACTTATTTTACTTTTAAATTGAGAGTAAAAATTATAAAAATAAATAAATAAATACAAATAATGTAAAATGCATCTTAGAATAAACGGAACAAAAATTACTGTTGCCGAAACGATTACGTGTAAAAAAAAAAAAAAATAAATGTAAGTTTTTAAAGTTAATTTTGTTTAGACGAAAAAAAAAATATATATATAGTTGTAAAATCATGAATATTTATTTAAATAATGAAATCGAGTTTTTGTTTTAGTTTGGATACTTTAAATGTGCGAATAATTTATGAGCTAATCACCAAACGATATTTTACGAAGCAAATTATTTTTATTCAATAGCAACGATTTGGTTAGTTTCTGACATTTAGGAAGACAGCGCAAAAATTCAAAAACATTCTATGTCAATTGTATGAAATAGGAATTTTTAATGGTGTTTGTATTGAATTATTTAATATTTATTGTGTTTTCTGATTATCGTATTTGAAATATAATATTAAACCTAATTAAAATAAATTTATAATTAAAATTGAACGTAATTAATAGATAAGATTACCATTAAAAATTAAATAAATTTATGTATTGTCATGTCAAACAGGAAAAAACGATATTTTTTAAAAATCATTTTGAAATTTCGAAATATTATTTAATTGGATGATTTTTCTGCATTTTCAATAATATTTTCTGTTCTGATAAATTTCACTTCGATAAAAGATGTTCTATTTATTTTCTTAATTATGTTTAAAAAAAAAAATATGCTGAATTATTTCAAGAAAGCAATCTGATATTTAACTGTTTTTAAATAGAGGATAAGAGATAAGAGCATAAAAGCATTGTCATTTGAGTTTAAATTTTTTTTTATTATTATTATTTAAATAATTTAAAAAAAATAAGGACTTTTCAGTTGAAATAATAACAAAAAATGTCGTCAAAGGATACAGAAATATTCAGAAACTGAAATTAAAATATAATTTAAAAGAAATTAATTTTTAAATGTTTTTGGTTAAAGGATTACTATGTTCAATATTTTAACTGTAAGTGAATATTTTAATTCCTTATTAACATACTTCTAACCGTTCTAAGTGTTTAATAATATTGTAGATATTCATATCCTTGTTTAATTTTATGATTTTTATAAAATACCAATTAAAATGTTAAAATACATGCGTTTCATTGTTAAAATTAAATTACAAAGAAGAAAGAAACTGTTGATTTGACGACTTGGCACATAAATTAAATATATTAGTTTTATATTTTACAAGCAATTAAAATTATAGACTGTCATTTTTTAGAAAATATGAAATTAAGATAAGATTTTGAAAACTATTCATTCTCGTGTTATGTACATGTTTACAAAGTAAGAGCTTTCCTAACATTTAGAAGTGTGTTATATCTGTCATCATTTTAAAACTTGCATTGTTGTTAGGATTATTAAGTGGATATTTCATTCTGGATTTAACAGAATTTTGTTAAATATTGAATTTCAGTCCCGAATGGTATATAAGTGTGTTATTTATTCTCTACTTTCCTTATTTCCACTGCTCCTTATTTCTTAGAACGTTTTTAGTTCACTTTTAATAGCTTCTATTCTTAGTACTCTAAAAGATTGAATAGGAGTGAAAAAAAAAAAAAAAAAAAATAGCTAGCTGTATTCGAAACGAATTTTTCGAAAAAGTTAAAAAAGATTATGTTAGAGAAGTCTTCTCTCTCTTTAAGTAAGCCGAGAAATCAACCATCCACTCTAGTGACGTGACAGTCAAATACGGCCTCCTATTTGTGGTCGACGTTAACTCGCCTTTTTTTTTTATTTATATTACTCTTTATTTCTTTATTGAAATTTTTTTATTCTTCATTTTCCCATCCTTGCAAAAGCCAGTGAAGCAGTCAGTTCTCCTAGTAATCAGTCACACAACTCGTGCCGTAGGGTAAAAAGCAGTCACGTGACAGAAAAAAAAATTATGGGGAGGGGTGGAATTCTTTCTTTAGAAAAAAGCATCCCGCTCTGTTCTCACTTCTACATAGAACAGACGCGACGTCAGCTAGAAATGAAGGCGCTGCACAGTTTTGGCGAGTTATCGTTGTGGAAACTATGTTCGTTCTTTGTCTCACAGAGGTTCAACTGAGTAAATGTTCGTTAATGTCTGGGTGATATGTAATTAATGAAATTTATTCAATAAGAACTATAGCCAAAGGGAAAAAAATAAATAACAAATTTACATCATTGCAAAAATAGTGCTATGTTCTATTTTAATTTCATTTTTAATAATTTCTTTCATACATTATCACTGTTAATTTGATACGTTTTATTTAATTTTTGATATAAATACTTAGAAAGCAGATTTTTTTTTGTTTTTTTATTTTCATGTAAATTGGAAACGTGAACATTAACTATTTAATTTTAACATGAATTATTTAAATTTCAAAAATTTCACGAATATATATATAGCAGGAATAAATCAGTTTAATTTCCAAACCTATTTATTTTGCTTCATTTGTCTTTATAATTACAAACAAGAAAAAGTTTTTTGAATTATTATACTTAGGAAAAAAATTTACAAAATGTAAAATTAGTTTAGTGAGTTATTTAAAAAAAAAAATTACTCGTGTTGATTGTTTACTTATTCTCTATTATTAATTTAATAAATTAAATTTATAATATATAAAATAAAAATGTAGTCAAGTAGAATGCAGTACTGTTTTAAAAAAATATGGAATTATATCATAGAAAACTTTACTGCCGAAGTTGGCTAAGTAAATATATTTTAACGATTCGATAATAAACAGATAATGATATTTGCTATCACAACTTTTCTATACTATTTTTCGTGAGGGTAAAAGATTCAGTAAATATGATAACTTATCACTTTTTGAAAGAGTAGCAATTATTTAGGAAGCTAGTATACTATGAAATTTTAGACACAGAGGCAGAAACAAACTATATACACGTACTTTCTTTCAGTAAGTGAGTAAATTTAACATTTTATAAAATAACATATCATTAAATCTCTGATTCTTTAAAAAATTATTAGTACATGTAAAAAAATGCTCGAATTTATTTTAATTTTTACATTGTGATTTTTTATAATTAGTCAAATGAGAGTACCATATGAAGATTTCAAAAACAGATAAAAAAAATGATTATATTAATTTTTTAGAAATTCCTTGTTTTTGTTATCTTCGAAAAATAAAATAATAGAGTGAAAAAAAAAAAAAAAAAAAACTCAACTTTTTTTGTTAAGAACATTTAATTTTTATTTAAAAATAACCAAAATACTGTAACTTTTGCAGTATTTTGGTTAACTACCTTTACCAACCTTTTTTTTTGTATACGTTTTACATTTGAATTCGATTTAATTAAGGGCATATTTGTGCAATAAACTTGCAAATCATGATTTGGATACTTTTAGACGCTTTAATAAATTTAAAATTTTAAATATTCTATAAAGAAAAAAATATTGCGTATTTGTTTTTGGAGAAAATATATACAAAATAGTCTTAAAATATTTATATGATTTATTTTTTTTTTTACCTTCGCAATGCTTAACTGATTTGGCTAGAAAGCTGGCGTCAAGTAGCGCTCATTAAAACATTTTGGCGAGAAAACAGATCTTCCATCGAATCGTTTCCTATGGCAACCCTCAATCAAGCTTTTCGAATCCATAGAGCAGTCAGACTCTCGTAGGTCCTACTTGTACGATAGGCCACGGTACTAGACTGCAAAAGAAAAGTCTATAAAAAATATTAAAAATAAAAGTATAATTATTTTTTCTGAAATTAAACCTGTCGGTTGTTTTATTTCAATTTTGATACTTATTTTTCAAGCAAAGTGGAAAATGTTTGCTACTGATCCGTTATTTTAAATGTTATCATCTTATAATTCAAGGATAATCAACTGTTCTTCGATTAAAATTCCTTCTGTGCATTTCAAGGTGTTTTTGCCTGATATTGTGGATTTTTTTACCGTATGGATGTTTCCTGTGGTGTTTTTACATGGTTTACAACTATGCGGCTGCTAATGGATATTGCATTGAGTAATAATCCAACGTGAATAAATAAGAAAGCTGGAAAAAAACCTTTCTTATGTGGATAATTTCGCATCTTGTTTGCTTTAAAATGTGTGTTTTTTTTGTCCGTATGAAAATGTGACGTGATTTTCGTTATGTGACGAAATCTACAATGAAGATTGCTAATGAAGGCTATTTTTTGTTTCCATAATTAAAAGAAAATTAAGGGGCATTCTTTTTTTCAGTGCTATTTTATGGCATATTGAAACCACATCCTGTGTGTTTTTTACTGGCCCCTGACTCTCTTTTACCGTAAAAGGGGGCTCTGGATGTAACTCAACTTGGTGAAACCAGCGACTCTGCATTTTTGCTGCTGGTAGATATCTTCGGTATGTATACAAAAATTTTATTATCTTTGTCATTATTATTTCAAAAAATAATTTTTTAATCCACTATTTTCATTATTTTTCATTATCTCTGATTCATCTCAAAATTTAAACATTAGCTACAGAATCGCATTTAAAAATATATGATAAACTAACATAAAAATCCATTTTTATTTAAAAATATATTCTTGATTAAATTGCATGTTTTTTCTTTTGCATTTTGTCTGTTATATATTTCAATTCTAGATTTGTTCCGCTTAGTTTTCGATCAATAGTCGCGCATTGAACGCGAAATTATCGAAAACTATAGAATAATTTGGGAAAATCGAATAATTTGGGTTAAATATTGAAAAGTGGGGATATTGTATATAAAAATAAATATATTTGTGATATAATATCCGCGAAGGATAGGTTTTTACTGTAGTTTAGATGCTTGATTAATCAAATCTGATGCTCGTTCGAATTAAAATACGCAATTTTAACTTGAAAGTAACGTAATTGAGAATTTTGTTGCTATTTATGATATCTCATTCATTTAAATTTAGATTATAAAAAGAAAACTTGCCGTATGTTCAAACAAGTGAAAATAATTTAATGGTTAAAAGATGGTTATTCCGCAAATCGGACGTACGCCCTTTTCCGTTGATTTTCTAAATTTTTGTTAAGTGCTTTTCGTATTGAAATAATGTGAATTATAAATGGTTAGTAATACGTAGAATTAATTAAAAAAGTTAATTATTTTTCCTCTAGCATTTTTAGCATTTGATATTTGAACTAACTGTTGTGATTACTCAGAATAAAATTTTGAAACTTAATTTTTTAACTGGAAATAATATATTAAACATTTTATTATGTTACCTTAATATTGATTTACCTTAATATTGAAGTTTCTGTTTAATATACTTGATATATCTTTGATTCCTTAACATGATTAACGCCTTAGCTATTTGGGATAACGAAACTAGATGTTATTATAGGCAATGAAACTGGTTATTTACTAAGAAAGAATCAAATCAATACTCATTATAAGATTTTTATCAAAAATGCTGTCTCTTATATAATGAAATTAAAAAAAAATCTTAGAAATACAAAATGAAAAAAGTTAGCGTGTCAAATACTTATTTCTAGTTAAAAAATAATTACATGTATTTTTATCCGACTCATTTGCTTCTCATATTTGTGATCGAGGAATATTTTTTAATAGACAAAGATAAATGTAGATGTATGAATTACGATGCATTTTTCTTTAAATTCCTATTTCTCTTACGAATATTAAACATTATAATAAATAACCTTTAAACATTTCGTTAATATAATCTTTATAACCTATTATATAATAGGAAACTTAAATAACTAACCATCAAAATATTTGTTTTCGAAAAAAAGATATTTACTGAGAGCGATCATTTAATTTCGAATTGATGCGCACGTATCAAATTAAAGTGCACGTCACGTGAACGTTGTGTCAATTAAAATAATAAACGCATCGTAAATTGCTACTTGACATTAAAAGGCGTTTGAACAAATATCACTGCCACCACCAATTTATCCAATTTTAATGTTTGCCACTTGAAAATTTGTATCATTGCAGGATATGTTATATTTATTTTGTATTTGTATTTGTGTTGCATTTATTTTATTAATTTCATTAAAATGAAAACTTCAGTTATTTAATTAACAAAATATGTGAAAATTCCATGCTAAATAGCATTGAATATGTATCTGTTATGTCTATGTACAAAAACACAAAGGCATGTCATATATGAATGCTGCGTTATAAGATATTAACGTTTTCCTTCATCTGTATGCGTTCAAAGTTTCAGCATGTTATAAAATTTAAACAGCATTCATTGCTAATCATTATTTGGAATCACGTTAATTAAATTTATAATTGAATTCTATCTTCATAAACTTTTAAAACCACGGACCAAAATTGATCGTCGTCAACCGTATTATAAAAAAAAAAAAAAAAAAGAAACGTTCATCAATTTAGCCATATTATCAGAAAGTTTTCTGAAGACTATCATTAGTAGTATTAACAGAAAGAAAAAAAAAAAAAACCCTGTAACGTTTTAATTAAAACTTATTATTCACAGGATACAACATTAAAAAATATGGCTTTCCATTGAAATACGATTTTGTGGGGAAAATGTGGTAAGCCGCAGACAAAATGGCATCCAGGAATTAAAGAGCGTTAGAGGAACTAATAAATTCATTGAATTAAAAGGAAGTGGTTTACTGAGATCAATGAAACAAGATGAAAAATTCATAATATTACTTGCAAGAAGAATCTCCTAAAATATATAGTGTCATAATAAGGCGAGATTATTTAAAAATTGAAATAATGATTTTCATAATTTCTCTTGAGTCTTTTGAAATTTCATGAATATTGTTAAACAAATTTGCATGTATTCCTCATTACTAGTTGATTATTCCTCGATCTTATTTAAATTTATCTACATTTTTAAATTCTAAAAGTCTTAACTAATGAATATTGATTTTATAAAAAACGTTTATAGTTAATCGTTTCGTTGATTATTATTTATTATATTCATATTAAAAATATCTTTTCATTCATGTTCTAGCAATTGGAATTTATTATAGTCTCTTTTACCTTGTAATATGAGTTGTGTTAATGTCCTTGAAATACTGGTCTTGATGGTTTTTAGTATGATCGGTTAATTTATTTACTTTTATTTTTGAGTGAGTTTAATGTCGACCGTTAGGCCCTTATTTATTATCTTCAGTCATGCGACTGCCTAAATTATTGTCGAACACGCAAACATTAAAGAAATAGGTTTTGCAGATTTTCTAAAACTCGAATTTTTGCTAAATTAGTCTTTTTATCGCGTGGAAATACTCCAGTGTAGAAACATTATAAATATATATAGTGTTTCGTCAAATGAAAGTTATCAAGATCAATCTAATATTACTAAATTTAATGTGGTTTCACTTTCGAATTTAATGTTATAATAAAATGTGGCAAAAATAATTTGTGTAACGTAAATTATTCTCATTTTATTTTTCCTTTTTATAACTGAAATCGATAAAAACCCGGAATTCCGTGAGACGTTATGCGCTATTACCATGGTGAAATTTTGCTGTGAATAGTTTTAAAATTCCATGAAGAGTGGTGTAAATCATGGATGCACAGAATCGTAAAGACTATATTGGTAGCACAAAAACAATTTTTGAAAATAAATAAATAAATCACAGCCAAATAATTTACGCGTAAATATTACATTGCTTTAAAAGGTTTTGCGTTTAAATCTTTTACGTTGCCAGTCTAAAATAAATAAATATTAATTAGGCGAACTCTTTTATTGTTCGTGCCTGTTCATAAATATTTTTAAAAAAAAAAGTGTTAAAACCATTATCTGGCAGCAAATACAGTTAGCTTAATGCAATTTTTAAATGTAACATGGTATTTGTAATGCCTTAAAATTATCCTTTGAACTCTAGAACGAAATATCTGTCGGAACTCTAGAACGAAATATCTGTCGATTGAATATTGATTCGTAAGTAAAAAATTAATAAAAGAACCCAGCATCCATATTAGCCCATTATTTTGAAAACATATTATTTAAATGTTAATAACAAATTAGAAAAAAAAAATGAATAATTTACTAATATTTAAACGTTAACCTTTTTTATTAAACTTCAAGTAGGACCATGCTGCATATTTTAATGTTTCATCAAACTATGAAACTTATAAAGAAGAAAAATCAATTTTTGAAAATCAGTACTTAGGTTTAAAACATTATATAATTAGAGTGGAAAAAATATAGAGGAATTAATATTTTTCATATATACGTATATCTATAATAAGAATCGTTAATATAATAAATTATTCATGATGATAAATAATCGATTTGTGTGATCGTGAACTTCATCTGAATTTAGAGGTAGAAGGGCATATTCAATGCTATCCAGCTCTCAGAAGCAAAAGTATCAAGTTTTTAAAAGTTATACATTTTGAAACTGAAAATACTCAGACATCTTTTAATTTAATCTTTTTTAAATCAGTTTTAAACTTAATAATTCGATTTTAATACTTATATTAGATGCTTTTATCTGGAGGCTTTATAATAAACTTGGGATTTTGATGGGATTAACCATAAAGCACATAATCTTTCTGCATACGAATCCTTTTTGGGTTGTTTATACAAACTGATTGTGTTTCTAAAAGTCCTTTGCTATTTTTTCGGTTTTTCCTTTTCAGTTTTCGTGTTTGCAATTGTACAGTGCTGAAACAATTTTTATTAAGTAAATTGATTGATCTTCTGTTTAAATGTAATGCATTCCTTTTAATATGTGAGAAAAGTTATATTTTTTTTTAGTTTAGTGCAAATTTTTACAAACAGTAACGCATTGTCCCCCGTTTTGTAGTTCGTGAAGCTTTGTGAGAACCAAAGTTTTATGTGCCAGGTGGTGTAAAAAATTTCATATTTGGTGCTAGTTATATATCATTTCTTCTCAACAGATTTGTCATCAGTCATCCACTACTTCTGTGACGTGTACTTTTTATAGGTTGTTCGACTTTTCACAAGACATAAAAATGGTCGCTGAACAGGGTGCTGATACTCGGCTTTCTTAACAAAACTTGATATTCCATTCTTTGAGTTTCTCTTCAAAAGGGGCTTTTCTATTCGTTCCTTCCTGCTCACCAGAGGCCCAATAAGGTCACGATGTACGGATTTTGTGAAAGACGGGGGCGTTTTTTACTTTTGAGGATTTAAGCCGAAATAGATTTACTTGGGTTTCCAGATAATTTTTTTTTAAAGGTTCCAACTTATTTGTACTTATACTTAAGAGCTAACCTTTTAAATATTATAACAGCTGCTGTATGTTCAACCGCAAATTATTCATAGAACGATATTGTGTTTATATTAAATTTTTAATTATATTTAGCTCTTATTTTTGTGAAGAATTTTTCATCTATATAAATTATCGAAATTTTCTAATTGTACATTTTACATTTCAAAAAAAAAAAAAGTGTCGTAATGGATTAAATTTTGAATTTTTAAAAATTGATTAGATATAAAAAAATATTAGAGAAATTAAACTAACAACCCAAATTCGTAATTATTTCTAACATTGTTATAGGTAATGGCTATGTAAAATTAATTACGAAAAATTCATGAGTAAAAATAAATATTATTGTGACTGCAGAATTGTAAGTTAGTAAAAAGGAAAGTAATTTAACTTTAAGAGAAGTGCAGTTACTTTGGAATAAATGAAAAAGAATAAGCGACGCTCTTGAAATGAGAGGAAACAACTCCCGAGGTTTAGTCTATTGAGAGGCGTTATAAGTTCTCTGGCGCCATGTAGTCTTGCCAGAAGACACTAGATAGGATTTTTGAATTAAGATAAAATAAAATTACAACAATTAAAGATAAATTTTAAAGGTTGGAAAAATTAATGATTCATTGCGATGCCTTAATATTGCAGTAGGATACAAAGTCATGAAAGAGTGGTAGTTATCGGTAGGGTAGAAGTTTTAAACGCTTAGAATTTAAGCAAGGTTATGCACAGCGTAGAAAAGAAAAATTTAGAAAATTAATGCCAAAAAGTAATCTCAGATTCGTAATTTTTTCCACCCTTCTTTAACTCTCGACGGGCGAGTTTACTGTGTAGATAGGATGATTATAGATCCGTTTCCGGTCTGAAAATCTTAATAACCCACAGCGTTTTTTGGCTGCTGAGAATGAATTGTAATCTACAAAAACTACTGATGGCTGTTTTCTCGAACTCGAAAACCTCCGGATGGTATACAAGTAGAGATTGGATGAATTCGTTGCGAAACGAGAACATGAAATGGAAATCCTTGAAAATTTCGATTAAGTAAAAAATTGCATCTATTTTAAGATCCTCGTGGAGCTTTTTCCTTGTCACAAACTAAGGTGCATCCATGATACAGGAAATACTTTTATTCTGGAACACTTGCAACCTCTTGAGATAGGTGGCAGACGAAGTTCAGCCTTTCATAAAGGAGAATTGATCTTAGGATGGATTTGTAGTGCAGAAGTTTATATCTGATTGCGAGCCTGTTCTTACGAGAAATTAGACTAATTAGCTTAATGTTAATGCCAATTGCTTTTGCAACTGCTTCGGATAATTTAGTCTAAAAATAACAAATATCCATTGAATTAGTATGCTGAAAATTGGAACCTTCTAACAGAGGAATAATATGTTTTCAAGCATGCAGTATAATTGCGCTTTTTTTGGTGCATTAATTTTTACTTTTCGAGTGGTTTAGCCATTTTTCAATTTTATGAACGAACTCTTGCAATTGTGCAACCACTAGATTTGGTGATTTAAGTTGTTGATTAGCATTGAATCATCAGCTTAAATAGAAAGCTGACACTGAGAGAAAGACTCTTAGTATTATTTAAGGTGAAAAGAGTCCGAGCCATGATTATTATAAATATTTTGCATAAAATGAAATTATAGTAAAAATTGACAACTGAGAAATATACATCGTTTTTCCAGATTAACTTAGTTTGTTGTGTTACTATTTATCTTAAGGGAAAACAATAAGGCAACAACTAAACATATTTTATTAAATTTGCTGCCGATTTTTTTTATTTTTATTTATTTATTTTCTGTATTTCCTTTTGTTAGAAATCGATGCGTTAGGCCTTCGTTAGGTAATATAAATTTTAAAATAACTTAATTATATGCTACACAAAAAGTTATTAGGTATTTTAAAATATGATTAATGTTAAGAAAAATGAAGATTTATTCGTAGAATTAACATTTAATTGCTGCTATATTTTGCAGGCTTAGTAGCATTTCATTTTTTTGATTTATTTTGCCCTAATGTTTAATTTTAAATATAAATTGTATTAATATTTTTTTATTAATAATTGCCTCTCATCTAAATTCGAACGAGATGATCGGAAGGACGAAGAAAATATCGCCGTATTTTATTTCCCTTAGGTCGGTGGCTATTCATAATATGCATTTGTAAAGATGCGATATATTACGATAGTATTCTGCATCTCAAGATGATTCAATAATATGCATACAATATGGAATAAAAGATAGGCAGAACAGCTTTAAAGCAAATGCTTCTTTGATAGTGAACGATAAATAAATATCCTTTAGTAAGAGAAGACCTCACTTAATCGCAATGGTTATTACTTGGCTCTATCTTTTCATACTCAATACCAGATTATGTAACAGTTGTTGAGGACTGCATGTCTTGTTCCCGATATTTGCTTATAAATCACCTCAATTAACATTCGTTTCATTTGTTCACCAATAACACCTCGTAACAGACATGGATATAGATCGCCTGTTGACAATAACGATATCCTATAATAGTACTACTGTCGAAAATTTATAGAGTTCAGTTCACCTGTTCATCACGATTCTCCCCATACAAACATATTCTAACGAGCTTTAATTTATTATGTTAATGGGATGAAAAAAATATCTTTACCTCTGTCCATATCAATTGACGTTGATAATCGCTTGTAGCACTGAAACGACTCATGGTTGTAAAGAGGACGTGTCACCATCGACGAGATGACTTTACATTGGTACATATACTGAGCTTGGGCTCATTTCGTATTCCTGCTATTCTAAAGACCTATTTCTGTAACTAGTATGGAATCATGAATATTTTACATCTTTGGAACCGGAGGTGCGGGTCTATAGACTCTGGTACTCTGTCAAACAAACATCCTTTGTCTTTGTCTATGTTCCTTAATTAGTCTACGCGGTGTACCGCCCATTGGCATTTGTCGATGGGATGCGGTGTAAGCCACTGCTATGAAGGCTTTCCAACATCTGTAAACGATTCTCATGGCTTGTAGATCATTCTATCAAATGTAAAGTCGTCCGGATTGTTTCTTGTAGCTATATTTTGCGTATTAACTCACTAGAACTTTCAGAGAAGGTCTATAACTAGGTCTCATTTTTTGTAAACTTAGGGCTTCTTGACCTCCTTTTCTGTGACATCTTGTTCCTGATATTTTTCAGGAACAAGATGATTACGAATCACCTTTTTTACTGATCTCAACAAGTCCTTTCTATAATTTCATGGCTCTCTTAAAAAATTACATCGTTGCTTTTATAAATATTCTCATTATGCAAGATTAAAACTTAATGTAACCAGTTAGCCCATTCTGTTAGAAAGCATATTGTAATTAATAAAAAAAAATATATATATATTTGTGTTTTCCAATGCACAACTTTGTATTATAAAATATATAAGTTAACAAAAAATATTTATTCTAAATTTAATTATTGATTGCTATTCGTAATTACTGTCTTAACAAATATAGTCACACGATCACTTTTTTTCCCCTTCTGCTCTAGTTTAGGTTGCTTTCGATATTAATATACCAAGTACAAACTATCATTTCAGTTCGATTTTATCTACCTCTAATAATGATTTGTATCTTTTCAATTTAAATTGCATTGTCATGAACTACAAGTGATGAGATATGTTTTAACAGCTTTTTCTAAATCGATTGTGGTCTTGTGGAGAGGTTGTAACCATTTTTCGATAACAGATCGTTTTTGACTCGCCCACCATTGTATTTCGAGATAATCAAGAGTTAACTTTGACAGTTGCTGGCAAATTGCCAAATCACTTTTATTTTGTTTTAAAGCTCTGAGTTTGAGAAACTTTATTTTTAAACTTTGAAAAAAAAAAAAATTTTTGATTTTAAAAATTTTATTTTTAATGCAAAGTAAATTTATTGTAAAAGTAATGAAGGTAAATTTGTCTTATTTTGTCTTACCATATTTAAATTAAATTCATCACATAAGTAGATGTAAAAGTGGAACGTTTTCCAATAAAAATACAAATAATACGATTCCAAAAATAATTATATGAAAATATTTGCTTTAGACAGCAATGCTAAGAGACGCTCATGGAAAAGTTCATCATCCAAGATTTTTATTGATTTTTGACAAGTCCCACACTTTAAATCACAATAAAGTGCTTTTTTGTTGAATATATTTTCAAAAAATTCTATGAAAAGACTTCCTTAAACCACACTTTTCCCCCTTTATTGTGCTGCATTATCAAATTATTTTACTGGTTGTACTAGCAAATTACTTGGCCTTCATTTTAAAAATCAAACCCAAAAGAAAAACTCATTGCTGCGCATATCTAAAAAATTGAACATGTTGAACTCTTGTTTATTTTTGTCTAAAAATAAAGCGAAATATGCTTGCAGTTCCGTATTGGAAAAACAAGATGCTATTTATCGCTAACACTTAAAAAAAAAAAAAAAAAAAAAAAAAAAATTGCTCTCGCTCTCTAAAATTGTCCACGAGTAAAGTTTGATGAATAGCGCATTACTTACCACCATTATTTATTGGAGGTTTAGTAAAGTAAATCATTCACTGAAGTATTTAATTAAACAAAAAAAAAACTTGGAACTGGCGTACAAAGCATTCTCATACATAAACCTTGTTTAAAAAAAAGTTTCTTATAACTAACTGAAAATTAAAAATTAAAATTACGGCAACTGAGACACGGTTTTGTTCAAAGCTCATACGAAATTATCTTTAAATTTTGAATATTTTTAATAATTTTGTGTTAACTAAATGAAGTTATGAAAATAAACCGAAAACATTTATTTCCTAACTTTATTATTATTATTTTTTTTGTTTTGAAATTCTATTTAATGACTAAAACTTGTTTCACTAAAGCGTGGTCTATATTATATGTATTGAAGTCTAATATCTAATAAAAAAATAACGTCCGTTAAGAAACCATTTAGCTTAAAAATGAACTTAAAAATGCTCGTCATTTTAAGTGCACAATTTGGGTGCGCGTGCTTGTTCCTCCTTTATCGTGTATAGTTTCCATGCAAACATTTACTGTACCTTGTATAAGGCTTTTTCTCTAAATAGTAATTTTCATGAAGGTCATAATGTAGTGTTTGTTTGATTTGCAGTTGCTTTTAAATTGTTGTTTCATCGGATTATTTAGTGTCAATTTTGCATGAATCTTAAATTACCTCTCGAAAAGTGATTTGAATCATAAATGGATACACTTTCTACTGATTAAGTAATTACAAAAGTGATTATTAATTGTATACTTAAATGTGTTTGAAATAGTTATTTAAAAGGCCACTGAATAAAAATTGTAAAAAAATATTAAGAAAACATGAATTACTTTTGTACTAAGCTTGATCATAGATCAGAATAATATACGATTATTTTATATTATCAACTTAACGATTGATAGTGGGGCAAATACGTTCAATTTTATCATTTTAAAATATAATTTAAAACTCGATTTTAAACGAATATGTACTAGAGACGCATAGAAAATACATTTTTCTTAATCACATGAATAATACTAATTTCTTTTTTTTTTTTTTTTTTAAATATTTTTTAAAAATATCTACAATATCAGAAAAATATTGTCTGCATTTAGATCTAATAATCTGTTTATTCTTGTAGTTATATTTTAAGACATTACTTTAAGGTTAACTTAGGGCTATTTACTGTCTTATCTTTTCCTTATTTCATATATTATAGCTATTTATCTTGGGTGACAGATGATTAATTAGTTATTTTCTAAGTATCCCTATTTAGCCACTAATAATTATTTAATGCAACTTATCATTCTAATAATTACTTATTTCCTAAGCACGATCAGATAAATAGCATGCGTATTTTTCTGTACGGTAAATAAGTATCTTGTTAAGCACTAAATATGCTATCAGCATCAAAATCTATTTACCACATTATTATTAATTCAAAAATCAACTTTGACTTTTTAATATTGTATAAATTATTTTAATTGCGATAGAAATAAGTTTTATTTGAATGCATAAGTAATTAACCTTCTGTTTTAACTTTTTTTATACAAGTAAACTAATTACTCTCATGTCAAGATTAAACAAAAATGAGATCAAAACAAGATTCGAAGTTAGTTAAAATTGTAGAATTTAAAAAAAAAAAAAAAAAAAAAAAAAAATCATGTACTTAAGATTGTTCACACAGAAAAGTATACATTTTATCGTAAAATCGAAAATTCTTTAAGGGTTTTAAAGTAAATGCCAGGCAACTTGCAATCATGCCTATTTATCTACATATCATTCTAATAAAATTAAATCTGCTTTTGTAATTTGAAAAGAGTCATTTTTCAAAAAAAGATTTAGATAAAAAAAAAAAAAAATGGCAAGTTATGTCCAAAGTATCTATGTAGATACGCCCAAAGCTATTTAATTCCATACATTCCAATTTAATTTTAAAAATAAAGTCCTTCGACCACAACTTTTAATGGGATAAAAATACAAGGGCGAGAAACGAGTGAATGAAGAAGAAAAAAAAAAAAAAAAAAAAAAAAAATTGCAACTTTTTCCCTCTTCCTATTTCTTGGCTTTTAAATCCAATTACCGAAAAACACTTATCCTGTATAATAAAAGTTAAAATTTATTTTGTAGCGTAAGGGGAAAATAAATAAATAAAGGTCCGTGCAGGATTTCAATAAACGCAATTAAGGATGTGGTGGGAAATCTTTCATACGCCGCCCGTCCATTTATGCCCGCCCCCCTTCCCAACCAAAGCTGTCTATCTCTTTCTAAATGATTTTTGCCCCTCTTCCCTCCTCCTCCCTGTTTTTTTTCTTCCCAGCCGCGGGCTGAAGCTAATTATATTTCCGCTTGTAAGTTGTCAGCAAAGCGTAACCGTGTTATTAAACTGTTTGCCAAGTGCTCCGCCTTTTATGTTGAAGTTCTGCAGCATCCTCTTTTTTTCTTTTTCTTTTGTTATTTCTTTATGGTCTGCTGACTGCAATGCAGTGTGTCGTTGTGTAGTATCTCGATCACCGAGTGATATTGTTTATTTATTTTTTTTTAAGCGAGATTATTTGCAAATAGTGTTGACAACGTTGTTGAACTTATTTGAATGGATGATGTAATTTGGTGAATATGTAATAAAATATTCAGGTGACATATATTCTTCTCTGGTGGTGTAATATTAGTCCATGCCTTCCGTTTCTTATTCCTTTGTTACTTTTTTTTTCTCCAAATGCTTTTTTTTTTTTTAAATTTAAAAATGCTAAACAGGCCGTGAAGTAATACTACTTGTAACATGTTTGCCAATAATAATAGGTATATATTAATAAATGAGTATGGTTTCTTATATTCAAAAATAAAATTGATAAAATTTTCTGATTTGAATCTTTTGTTCTATTAAAGTACATGTAATTTCATTATTTTCTTTTAAAAAGTTGCAACGGCTTTGTTTTTTGGTAGATTAAGGGTCTAACTGAAATCAAGGGTATATCTACTGCAAGAGATAATTAAAGTTAATCAATTTTGCAATATCTTTTTGTATAAAAAAAAAAATTTCAGTAGTTGTATTTAATTTTACTATTAAAATTTTTTGAGATATAATAGATAAATTACGATATTATTATTAATATTTAAGAAACAGTGGTTCAACAACAAATTATATGCACCAAATATGAAAAACTAATTTGCCTTTTTATAAATTAAAATTTGCCAACTTTCAATTGTCAGAATAATTGATCACAATATATATGTAGGAAAACAATGAATTTTCAAAGTTTATTTAATTGCTTAGGTATATTGAAAACCTCCAATTCTAAAACATTTAATGGTGTATTAATCTTTGTTAATTAACGAACATCTCTTTAAAACTTTGATTTAGATACAACCACATGATTAGGTATTAACCAGCAATGATAACGGGAATTAAAAGATGTATTTCTTTTATGTATGGAGTATATTGTTATTAGTGTAACATTATGGGAACAGTTTTTATCGCATATAGGAACTTTTTTCATTATACAATATAAGAACTATTATTAGAAATATATATATATATATATATATTTCTAATAATATATATTATTATTTCTATTTCTATAATATATATATATATATATATAGAAATATATATATTTTATATATATATTACATTAATAAATACATTAATGAATCTGATAATATTTTTATTGTTACAAATATGTTAATGACATAAATGTTTTAATTATATATTTTTATATCTTCACATGGAAAAGAAATATTTGTGAACATTATTGTGTACATTTTGATGTCGACCTTTATTTTTTATCTTAACATTTTTTAAATAGATATTTATTATTTGCACGAGACTTAATTTGACTATGTCGTTGGTTTCATTTTTGATTATTCAACTATAATGTGATATGGTTCGTTTTCTAATGTTCTTCACTGAATATAAAAGACGTTCTTGCGAAATGTTAAATTGCTTCAAAACTTCCTTGTCTTGTAATTTCGAAATTATATGTAAAAACATAAAAAGGGTAATTTAAAAATGATAAAACGTATATGATTAATTAATTTTTAACAAGCATGTAATTCTTCAAATTATATGAATACGCATGCTTATTTTTATCATTTGATATCGATTAACTTAATGCGATGCAATATTTTGCATAGAGGATTATATGAAAACGGAGCTTTGTGATTTCTGAATGTTTTGAATGAATTAAATTTCCTACTAACACAATTTCATGTTATTGCTAGATCAACTCGGTATTTTTAAATAACTCATGTTTCGTATTTTTTCATTCGCTTATTAATGGTTGTTAATAAAACTATAGATGTAATTGCATTTTGTGCGCGTATTCATAGGATATCTGAATAAAAGTTATTTACAGATTGTTGTCGAAAATATTGATTTTTCAAATATCTTTTATTAAGATCTTTAAAAACACGACTGCAAAATAACCACTTAGACAAGCGTGTTAAAAAAAAAATGAACACGAATAAAATTTAAGGATTGTTCAATTTTTTTTTTCAAATATATAAATGTAAAAAAAAAAAAGAAATGATTTAGTGTTTAATTATATATATAATTAAAATTTTAGAAGCTAATTAACTATTTTTGAAATTTTCTTTTATATTTTTACAAATATTAATTTTTTTCCGTACCATAATAATGTCAATGTTTTTAGTTACTTTTTTTCAAATGGCCATTCATTATTTATAACCATTACTATAAGATTTTTGTGCAAATGTTGTTAATCATTGGGGACTTCGTGTTCCAGCTATGCATGGCACAAAAAACTTGGTGATGAGAGAGATATTTCTACAGGTAACTACACCGCATTTGCATGATGTGTAAGAGTAAACTTGGGAAAAATCCCACTAGGCACCCGACTACCAATGCGAGATCCCCTACATCCATTGTTAGCATCGCCAACGTGTCTAATCGTTTCTGATAGCAGTCATAGAAAACGGACGGATACCGCCAGCAGATTTGAATCTCAACCCTCTTGCACGCTAGCTGCTTACGTGACTACTGGGCCATAAGGCGAACCATCTGTGTTTTTTCTTCTTTCAAATAAGATTGCAATCGAGCAGTATTTCAACATGAATTATTCAAATACTTTTAATGTCAGGTAGAATTATATGCTATAATTACAGAAAATTTTGATGGTGGAAATAAATATATTATTTAATTTAATAACATTTAGACGAAAAGACCCAGAGATTCGTTGAAACTGTGGCAAGTAAGTAAGGCAAGCAAACAGACTGTAATGCTCTTCAGTAGAAGTTGAGCATCATTTTCGTTAACATCGTAAAATGTCTGGCCCTCTGCCATTATTTCCTGCACTTTTTCATCTTTAAAAGCGTTTGAGTGAGGGAGCTGTGACGTAATTCTTGTCAGATTTATGACCTTCACACCTTACTAGTTATGCGTACATACAGTAAATAAAGATAAAGTGTGTAAATTTACCGTTTGCGAATGCATGCTCAGCATTCCCTTTATCTTCAGTTATTTGGCAAAGATATCATAATGTCACGTTGCTAAAATAAGACGTAATATATTCCATCTGTATAGCTCTTAATATCGTCTCATTGTTATATTTTTGTCTTTTCATTTTTTTCCTCCATCTGTTCTTTATTAATGATTCCACCATTTCAATGAATTTTATATCCCTATCCACCGTATTTAAGTCAATGGTTTTTGTGTGCACGTATTTCAGTAGTAATTAAACGATTAAATGGCCTGTTTTTTTTTTTTTTTATCCAGTGACCTGTAAATCCTTCAACAGTGCTATTTTTGTCATTTCGTCAGTATATACAACACTTTTTTTTAGCGTATTTAATTTGACGTAATAAACTATATATATCGATTCCAAGTGATGTCGACTTCTGTCTTTGTTTCCAGAAATAATAAAATTTCTGCTAATGAATTAACTTATTGAACGTTTTTTTAAAAAAAGTCACTTTGTCTTAAAAAAAAAAAAAAAAAAAAAAATAAATAAAAATTGTATTACCCTCTCTTGATGGAATATTAATGCATATTTTTTAGAAATGAATACTTATTTGAAAAAACGATATTTTTTCATTTTTTGTTATATTATGAAATAATTTAGCCAAATAAATCATAATATTTGTTTATATATTTATTTTTGATATACATTTGTGTTCCATATTTGTGAAAATATTGAATTATTTCTTGATTTTCATAAATTATTTTAATCGTTTATAAATTACTTGCTTAACTACCGTTAAATACCCATAAAAATCACCTGAAATTACTTTTCATTTAATTATTCTTTATAGTATCTAAATTATATTTCTATAATAATCCTCTGCTCAAAACATTCATAAATATTAAGATTCCTTTTGTTCTGTATGAATTTTAATTATTTTTTCATGATACAAAAATAATAGGGAGGAATGCTATTGCTAGATGAAATTAATCCGATACACATATATACTTAAAGCATGTATAGTTTTCAATATAAGTTCACTTGCTCAAACTGAATTTTTTTATTATTTTATTGTGGTTCAAATGCAGAGACTATGAGAGTACATTTAAAAATTCTCATAATTACCACTAAAATTCATTTTTGGGGAAATTTTTATTTTGATTGTTATTCAATTATTTTTATTGTTATTAAATTGTGTTATTATAAGTTCTTAATTAAAAAAAGATAAATTCCATTGTCCCCAAACATGCTTTTTAATTGTTGAATAAATTATCCTATACACAAAGCGCCAAAAATAATAGTTATTCAAAATTCATTTATTCTTTTTGTTTTATTGTGATTTAATGGCCTACGATTTGTGCAATTAATCCCCATTTAATTGTTTAGAAATTATTTTTTTAATATGTATATTGATTATAATCGTTTGTCGTCTTTAAAGAAAATGCATACTTTTATGTTGGCAATTTATACATAGAAAATGGGTGAAAATGTCCGTTTTTGTCCGTTTTTTAATTATTTTTATTATATCAAATGCAAATATATGTACGATTCATATAATTGAGACTGCGTGGAAATGTTATTTTCCAATTATTACTTTATTATTAAATTAATCTTTGCTTTTAAAGCATATGTATTTGTGAATATAAATTCATTTAATCAGCGTGAATTTTAATTAGTTTATTGCAATTCAAAAGACTAATAGTGTTCTAGAGAGGGGGAATTCCCATTATTTTTAAATTAATCGTTGTAGAAGATTTATGCTAATAAAGTACACATATTTATTATTAGAATTCATTTCCTTTGAGGGAATTTATTATATTGTTATTCAATTCGAATATCAATGAAATTTGCGTTATATGCTCCTGATCGAGAAAGGACAAATCTTGTAATCCATGCTCTTTTACTATATTAGCAATACAATTATATTTATTATCAATTATATTTATATCAGTGAAAATCTATATCAAAATTTGTATGCTTAAAGAATTAAAACATATCACATTTTAACTGATGTTCATTTATAATATATAACTGAAAACATTAGATCCCTTTTGTTACTGAATAGATAACTCAAATAATTCATCTATCGAACTGAATGAAATGTAGGTAGTATCACGCAGTTTATCGAATTAAATTTTCATGTACGTTTATTTTCTCTTGTGTTTGATACGTTTCTTCATTGAAACGCGTGTCGTGTATTTTCTACCTTGCATAAGACAAATTTCCCTGGAGAGAGGCCATTGCCTTCTGCCCCCTCATATAATGTCCCTTGGCAGCATTCCAGGCTTTGGAAGAAACTAGTTTGATATGCTGTTTGTTCGTTAATTCGTACGCGTGTGCTTTTAATGGGTTGTGCAAGTAATGGTTTGCCTCTCGGCTTACCACCGCCATCTATTAGGGTAAATGAAATTGCAAAAAGAGTGCTGCAATACTCTGTTGCAGTTGATTATGATTGTTACATTTTCTTTAAATATAAATTTTTTGAAAATTTTATTGATAAATTTGTTGGTAAACAAGTGAATGTATTTTTATATTGGTTTATGATTGATATAATATAGATTTTTTTTTTTTTTTAATGAAAGACAGCATGGAGTAATCAAATAATATTTGAATGTTTCAAAATACCATTTCTTTTAAAATAACATGCAGCTAAATTTAAGGATTGCTTGGATTCCTGTGTATGTTAGTAATTATCTCTTTTCCCTTTATTTTTATAATTTAATTATATTAATGTTTATGATTTTTTAATGTTTTTAACTAGAAATATTCATAAAAAAAATCGTCGCCTCATATTATTTTGCCCGTGCGTGTGATGTATTGTGTTAAAATTACGGCATCATGTTATTTATATATTTTTAGATAAATTTGTTGTAAAAATAAACCCTTTGTTTATAAATTGTATAAAAATATTGATGTTTAAATTCGAATTTTAATTTGTTGAAAGAGTTAAAAATTATTTTAATTAAAGCTTAATAATAGATAAAAAGATTTAAAAAAACATATACGTTTGTTTTTTTCATTCTTATACTTATTTGAGAATTAGACATTATTTATTGGCAGACAATCCCACTATAAAATTTATACATCCTAACTATCTTTTGTAGTACAAATTTATTGAATGTATTCTGTTTGTTGTTAATTTGAAATTTGAATTGGCAGTCATAATCTTTATTCTATACCCGTCCATAACGTTTTGTAATTTATTTAACAGTCAAACAGCAATTTTTAGAGTATTTATCTTCATTTTACGAGACTACTATTATCTTAAATGTTATCTTCAAACAATTAATTTGGTTTAAAAATAACTAATCGTCTTTAAAATTATCGTTCAAGATAAGATCTCGTGTATTTTATTAAAATAATTTCAAAGTATTGTACCATTTGAGAATTTGGGTCTTGATATACTATGTAGCAACAATTTTTAATCGGATTATATTTTAATTATTGAAATGACTGTACAATGGATATTGAATACATAAAAAAAAAAAAAAAAATCCAAGCTTCGTTTATCATAATAATAAAAAATCGTGTCAAAAACTGACAACGATTCGATCATTAAGTGGCAAAAAGAAAAGAAACGTATACCGTGCCAATTGAGTTTTTTTCCCCTTCCTCTGGAATTCTTTTTAATCTTATGGTATGGCATTAGTCCAGAAGATGGTAGGTGTACTGTTAGGTTTTTTTTTTTTAATTGAACCATTTAAACGTGTTTCGTTCACTTAGAACGAACACGTTTCTAAATTTGCAATTTTATGTTACACAAGCAAATATTTTTTTTGTTTGACAAATTATACTTAATGATGTCTTCTGCTTTGCACAGAAATTTGGGTTGGATTAAATTATAATAATTATAAAAAAATGGATGAATATTGAACATTAAGAATTTTTACAAAACATTTATATTTAATGTATACACACAGTATCTCTCTCTCTCATTTATAATGTCCATAACATTTCTATCCAACACCGTTTTAATTAGTTATATATATAAATATTTATATGAACTGAAATTGTTTTTTTATGTATTTGTTCGAAGATAGAGAAAAAAGAATTTATAAGAACTGAAAGTTTTTATTATGTATTTAAAATATGAAAGGAGAGAAAAACATGAACTGAACTTCGTAGTATTTTTATTAAATGTACAATTTTAATTCCTTAAATAAATTTAAAAAAAAAAAAAAAGTATTAAAAATATATTTATTTCATCATTTAATAATTCGATTAAAAATCTAAAGATTTTTATTTTTTATTTTATAGTTTTAACATAAATTGTGTTCTAGAATAAATGCTGCGTTATATTTTTGATTGCAAAGATTTCTGTTAAACCCATTAATTCATTTTTAATTAATCGTTTTTCGTAAATGCGTATGCTTTATTTTACTATCTTTTTAAAAAAATCCATAATTTATAAATTATAAAAAAAAAAAAAAAAAAATTGTTAAACAAGCAATGCACATTTTTGTCTTACCTTTGCTTCATGAATGAGTATTTCAATTCATTTTAGCTCTATACAAATGTAACCATTTTCATTTGGTACGCCTAATTGATTTTCGTAAGCAATTCAAGAAAAAAAGAAAACTTGTTTTTCGTTAATGATATTTTGATTTTATTAAATTTCATGTAATTTAAACGCATCTGTCGCGACTCATGTAAAGTAACATTTGTGGGAAGCTTTTACATTGAGAAATTTTATTTCTTTTCCTCGGAAATCTATTCATTAAAATAGGTCGATGGCGAAGAATGAGTCGACCTTCGAGTAGTTGAATACCTGGAAAGGTATTCTCAGTTACCAAGCTGGTGGTATTGTTTTCAGCTCACGTGATCTTTTTTGTTGCATTGTCTCGCAGTCAAACGCATTGCTAACGCTGATGTTTTTCGTTTATTTATTTACATAGTTGATACTGTCTGGGGTTTCTATGCTTTGTAAGAATGCGTTTTAAATTAAATTATGCGAATTGATATTGTGCTTGTTATAGAATATGTTTTTAACAAAATTTCGGAATACTATCAATTCATTTTATATTTTGTTTCAAACATAGTTATCAAAATGATAATTTAAATTTATGCTTATTTATTCATTGCTTAATATTTAAAAGTATAACAAAATGAACTACATTTTTAAGTTTCTTAATTCATTTGAATTTTATCTATGGAAAATTTTTGATTCTTATCTTTTGAAAAATAAAATTTATTCTTGATTTATTTGAATTTTACTATCTCTTATTATAACAACAAAGTGCACCAAAAGTGCTTCTTCACAATGACAATGTAAATGTAGTATTTTGATTGTAATTGGTTTAATTAAAATTGAAATGATTGATTCATTGTAAATAAACACTTAATTTCATAAAAGATTGCCATTAATTTCATATTTTTGTCATCGTATAAATGGTTTTCTAAATTTTTAAATATGAAATTCTAAATTATTAGTTAATTTAAAAATACTTAACAAATATTTGATTTGTAACAAATGTGATGCTTAAATATTTCTTATTCTCTTATTTTTAAAAATATATCCATACCAATTTTTATAAAATAGTTAATCTTTAAAAACCACTTGCATTCTGTGTTTTTATAACTAAAAGAGTCCACATACTGTAGATTATTCTCTTAAGATTCCTCTTTTGTAAGCCACTAAAAATTTCGTTCATTTCCCAATTATCCATGTTTTAAGAATATGTTATGTGAAATTTGCGAAATATAAGTTAGAAATTTATTGCTGGTGCTTTTTAACTTATCGTTGTTGAGCTAGACTAACTTTGAAAGGGTTTTAGAATCATTTTTATTACTACACAATATTTTTTTAATTTATTTCCAGTACATTAGTTTAGATTAAATGAATCAATAAAATTCATTAACATAAATTTCATCGTTATTTTTCTAATACATTAATTTTAGGGTTAATGTAAATTATAACGTGAATGGAGTAAAACTAAACTCCGTATTTGAAAATGAATAATTACAAATTGCAACGGAAAGAAAAATATAAAATTATTTGAAGGGATTTTTAATTTAAAAGAAAATTCATATTTTTAAATTAACTTTTGTCAAAAAATCCAATAAATGAAATAAAATCTTACAAAGCATTGTAAAATAAGAAAACAGTTTCAACATGATAAAGAAAGTTGTTAATTTTTAAAATATATATCTTTGATGTTATAATCAGTCGCATTATGTTGTATGAATGGAAGCAAAACACATTAATTATATTCTTATATTAGAAAAACTTTAAAACGTTAAGCCTTCAAATGACGTCAGGCATTTTTTTTTTAATGTTTCAGCGTCGTCAGATTTAAGTATGTATTTTTATTAGTTATAAGAAACAGCATAACAATGTTGTAAAGCTTTTTGTAATTGTAAAAAATAATTTAATTTTTCATTTCCCAATTTTTTAGTCGAACTGCTGTTGGTTATTATTCTTTTTATAAATGCGCGCATATGAAGTATTCTTGACAGATAAGCATTTTTTTTTTTTTTTTTTTTTTTTTTTTTTTTTTTTTTAAAGCTTGCAAGAATAAAATGCATCTTTGACTTGTAGATGACTTTTACTTCTTTGAATTTTTAAAAATTTATATACTAGTCATAATGTAAAGAATATAATAATGAATAATTTACTAGTATTATTCATCATTAAATTCTTTTTCATTGCAAGCAAAATGTTTTTAGTATTTTCAATTATGCGGTGTCATTTGATCCAGAGATTTCCAATTGTGATTTATCTTACCGCGATTTGTATTATATGTATTTCTATATAAATGTTTCTAAGAATTGATTTTTATTATTTTTG
The DNA here is from genome assembly GCA_021605095.1 of Caerostris extrusa. Classification (NCBI taxonomy): domain Eukaryota; kingdom Metazoa; phylum Arthropoda; class Arachnida; order Araneae; family Araneidae; genus Caerostris; species Caerostris extrusa. Next base: position 115,877 of record BPLR01012167.1, read on the forward strand.
AAGTCCTTCATTTACCGTAGTTCCTAATACAACTGTAATTTACGATGCAAATTATCTGACATCGTTAATAATTTTAATGTTTGCAGTAGTCTTTATTTTATGAATGGCAATAAGAACGTCAATTAAAAAAGCACAAATTTTTGAATTATTTTAGAGTTAATTATTTTAATCGTAATTAAAAGGTATTTCTTGATGCTGAGTACAATTTTCAGTATGCAGTTCCAAACGTATGTACGTTTGAAGTGCAAATTAAAAATTATAAATAACTAGATTTGATGTAAAGTAAAAAAAAATTCTAAAAATATGTAAATAGGAACTTAAATTTTTTTTTTTTTATTATAAGTAGAAATGTTATTTTAAACAGAATTATTTAAAAGCAATACCAATAGTAGTAACATAAAAAGCAATTGTTGCTATTTATACTAAAGATGAGGTACGTAGTTAAAAAAAAAAAATATGAAAACGTCTTTTAATATATCATTGCTATTTTAGTGTAAAGAAATAAAAACAATTAGAGACAATATTCTTAAAAGAATTTTTTTTTTTTTTTACGAGTTGTGAAGTGGAATCACAGAATTGTTAAATAGACTTTTTAAAAAAAATTTTTCGTTGAAATAATTTATGCTCATTAATAATAATAATAATAATAATAATAAACCCATAACATTTTTTTCCCTGATAATTATATATCCCCAAAACTGAATGCAATACTAAACCAAAGTGTAGTTTATTATTCTTTATATTTAAATTTTCTGCTTCAAATAAATCTTGCTCTTACCAAACATACGTAAATATTAAAATTCATTTACTTTGTATGAATTTTAATTATTTTTATTACGATATAAATGTAATATGGTTCGTAGAGGTGAGAGAAAAAGAAATCCTATTTCAAATTACAGCCTTATTATTAATTGAAATTAATTCTGTACACATATGCATAATTCTTAATATAAATTCATTTATTCAACATGAATTTAAATTTATGTTATATAAAAACACCAATACAGCTTTCATGTAAATTGTATTAAAGGGAGAAACAATCCCATTATTTTAAAGGACGAAGATTTCATTACATTTACAATAGCTTAACAGCTACTATGTAGCAATGATATAATAGTTATTAATATTCTTGTTAGATCTTGCTTAGAAAATTAATTATAATTGTATCAGAATTTTATTTTTAAACTGGTAAAGAATACATTATTTCCGGAAACTATTTAAGAGAAACTTAATACAACTATAAGTCTTAAGCTACTTTAAACCACCTCTGTTAATAGTATTACCAATATTTGTTGTTGCTTTTAAAAATTTTAAAATCTAATTAAAAAAAAGAAGTGTATATTGACGATACTACTGAGCCAATTTAATTTTCTTACATTTATGGAATTCATACAATTATTTTAACATGCCAAGTTATAATGTTACATAAAATTGTGGAATCGATTCCTTCCCCTATTTTTTTCATAATGCTATTAAAGTATAAAATAAGAAAAAGTATTGTCGCTTCGTAATAGGTTTTTTTTTTTTTTCACTCCCCTTAAATTTAAGATTTTTTTTTTTGTTCCCCATTCGCATATTCTATTTCTACCTATACGATCCTATTCCCGACGCGTTCCTTTTCTAGCTACTTTGTAGCAATCTTCAAAGCGCTTTGGAGATAAAAGAACAGCACAGCTGTACGTGTATTCAGTCTTTATCCTAGGCTCTTGGACAGGGGAATAAGTTTGCCGCTCCCTCTCTAGGATATTTCCTTTTTCACAGTTCCGCCTATGAAATCCGAACACTACAGATAAAAAGTCGCAGCTGTGCTTTGATGATAAAAAAGCAAGCACCATCGAATTGCCGCTGATCGATTAGCTTCGTCAGGAAAGAATCTAGTTCCTTCCATCGAGTGCTCTTGTCTGGTTAGTGAGGGAGAGAGTCCAGGATGTCTTTTTATACATATATTTTTTTCCTTCTTTACTTTCTTCAAGCTGTCTGTTAGCTGATGTCTCCCACCCCCCAACATAATTTTTTTTCTTCTACCAAGTATTCATAACCTAAGTTTAGAGATGGCTTTAAACACTCTTTAAGATGATGGGTTTGAACCAAAATAAATAAAATATATAGTGGTGTAAAAGAAAGCGACTGGTTTAAATCGCTTTTCGGAAGCACTTTTAGGATCTGTAACAGATGTGACGGAAGGATTTTATAAAATTAGGAGAAACGTGTACCGTTATACAATTTTTTTATACTACGTTGTTATTTGAAAATTTTTGTTCCAATAATGAGATTTAGAAGGGAGGGAGTAACTAATTTCATTAGAATTTTGATAAACTGCTGACTGCTTATGATAGCTTGAATTTCCTTTTGCTACTGATAACAATGTTATTTTACTTCAGATATTTCAGTTTCTGATCAAAAGTACCAATAGATGTTCAACTGTTTACAAAATTTATTTTTTATGGAAAAGCAAATACAAGGAAACAATGCATTTATAATAGTGATCGTATTCATAAATTTTATCACCCTTGACTAATTGTAAATTTATAATCTTAAGCTTTCTTGCAACTAATACAATCATACAGGCTGATTATTAATTCTAAGGAGAAACCGAAGTTCTTGTAGCAAATTTTCTCCATTACTTTTTGTAACTTTAACTTTTTAAAACGCGAACAATGTAGACTCTATACTACAAAAAATAATTATTTTAGATATTTTAGCTATACTTCATCGCAAGTATTTAAGCTGGCTTACTTAGGTCAGGTGGCCATAAGTATTGTAGCAGTAAATAAATAAAACTCATGATTTTTAACAGACATTTAGTTGTTTGCTGAAAACTCCGTTTGATTTGTTAAAAATTTTATTTTAAATAATTAGTATTAATATTTTTAACTTTTCAGATAGATAAATAAATAACATGTTTTATTTTAATTGTGAGTGAAAAAATCGTTAACTTCTCGAATATTATCTAATTAATTATCATACATTTAAAATAAAAAAGATTAGATTGTTGTTCCCTTTATATTTATTTTTAATTTTCTATATTATTAGCATTTATTAATCTTAAATTATATCTAAATTTTAAAATGTTATAAAAATTTGATAGTTTGTAGTATATTGTATAACTTATAGTAATTTCATTCTTTGGTTGAATCATTTCTAGCTATGTATATTGAAGTTGTTTATAATAACTTTCGGTATGTCTACAGTGGTTTTACATTTCAATTATAAATTATCTGATATGCCGTCTGTGTCAATTTCTTTTCAAATCTTATATAAATTTTAATAAAATTTTCATAAGATGGTAATAAATTGTGGAAGATGGTAATTAAAAAATGTAAGAATTAAATCTTTTTAAACGCATAAATAAAGCATTAATTATATTTATTACAACGCCATCAATATATCGCTTATTACTAATGGATTGATTAATTATGAAAATCATATTAAGATGATTATAATATTCAGCTCTCGGAAACAATTTAATAAAGAAAATAATAGCTTTATTATTATTATACTCGATTTAATTGCTTGTTAGTTAAATTAATAAATTTTCTTCAATTTTTATTATTATTATTATTTTTTTTTTTTATTTATTTTTTTTTTTTTTTTTAATGAAAGAGCTCACCTATTTGTTTCTCGTTTGCACCTGGGATAAAAATTAAAAACTAAAATCACTGGTAATTGTACTGATATGCCTAAAGCAATGGATGAGCTGAATACGCTAACGATATGATTAGCATAGAAGTTAAATTAAATGCAAGCTGATGAAAACAAAATTCACAGTTCGCCGACCGAAATATATTTGAATAAATATTTTTGCAGAATTCCAACGATTCAGAAATATTAGACTGGTTTACGCCGTTAAATAAATTGGCACCCTGTGTTGCTATGATATCAATGTCAACGGGTTCATTAATATATAAAAACAGCATTAGAACTAAATAGTATGTTGCTTGCAGGGCTGATTTACAAAAACTCATCACTGTTAACAAGGCATCTTCCATTTCATCCCAGGAGATTTGTAATGGGTTTATATATACATAAAAATATTTTCATGAATTACATGCTCATTAATAAATATATATTCATATACTCATTCGTAATCCTTAGTAATATATTCATTACTGTAGCTGTCTACTATAATTGAAAATAATTTGTTTTAAATCATTAACAACAAAAAAGATGGTGGATAAAAAAAAAAAAATTCTTTTGAAATTTAAATGTGACTATACTATGAGAATATTTATTGCTTGAAAATCGTTTTTATCGTAATAGAAAATAATTTATACGCATTTTTATTCCTTGAAACAATTTGTTATAGAATTTCTATGTGATTTAATTACATTCATTTGCAGATAATTTTATAACTATTCTCGTACAACTGCCATATTTGATATGTTTATTATTCTCCTTGATTCGTGTGTGGTCTGTCTACTCAAAAGAAATAGATCCATAATTTTCTACTAGAAAGGCCCCTAGGCAGCAGCCATTAAATTAAAGGGAAAAAAAAAAACTGGTATTAAATTGGCTGTATTCTTCAGTCACTGTCATAATTAGTGTATATAATGTATGCAAATGTAGAGGTTTTTGTGATCTTTTTGTATTTTCATATCATAAATTACCAAGAGAAATATTTTTCCCCAGAAAAGTAAATTCATAATATTTTCGAAAAATATTTTTAATTATTGTGCATTTACAATTTTACGCAATAAATACTTGTCTAAGTGGGATTTACTGAATAGAATACGTACTAATGCTTAAAAACTGACCCGATACATATATTTTACGCTTCTGAACTGAATCGAGAGCAAAGATAATGAAAGCAGACGTAACGATATTTTTTTTACTGCTTGTATTTAATTCTCATTTCTATGAATATTAATTTTTGGTGACAAAATTAAAAGTTAATAACAATCAAATTAATAAACAAATTCTAATTAAAATACATCAGCTGTATAAATAAAAATAAAACAGCATAATATTCTCCACTTAAAAATGCTATTTGTTAATTATTATTTAAAAATTATATTTTCTTAATCTTACTTCTTTATGTCATATCTTACAATCTTACCAACCACTTATTTGCATTTCATCCTCCTTAATGCAGCCAAATAACCAGTTCTTTTACATCTCGTAATTATTTTTTTTTTTTACAACTGTTCACGATTGTCATGGCTATTTAATTATGTGTTTTAAATTAAATTTTCTCTGTGTAAAATAAAATAAAAAGAAAAAGAAAAGCGAACTTTTGAATGTCTTATAAGTGCTGCAATAATTTATTTCTCGAATTCTTGAACCGGTTGTTTTGAGCACATTATTCTAGTCTTTCTTTGCAACTTAATCTGCCAGTTGTGTATCATTATGAAAACCATTCTGTTGTCAGCACTATTCTTTCCTGCAAAAAGGCGATTAAAGTACCAGTTTCTACTTGCCTGCTGCTTTTGTTATTTCTGTGTGTTCTTCATACAATAGTTTTTTAATCGCTACGCTATTTGAATGGTTGAATTTTAATATAGCTTTTGTAATCCGCCTCTTTTTTAAGCGTGTGTGTGATTATTATTTTTTTTTTTACATCCTTTTTAAACGAAATGTATTGACAAATAAAAAAAAGCAAGATGTTTTATTGCAAAATTATGTTATTTTTACAGGCTGATTATAATTTCAGTTTTCATTATCTCATACATAACTCATTTTAAGAAAATATATCGTCTGTTTATTTTTTGTTCTGTTTATATTGTATTAATTTTTCTATTCCTTGTTTATTGTCATTTTTTCTAATGACCAACAGTTTTTAATAGTAATCCACGAATAAATATGTAACTAATATCAATAGTTTCGATTACGATAATAGAGAGTTTTGCATACGTATTTTGGACGTCCGTTAGCTTTTTTTCTCGCTAGCGCGCATGCTCATAGGAAATTGCGCATGCGTATCTGTAATAAGGTTTCATATGAGCATGCGCGCTTGGGGAGCAAAAGCTAACGGACGTCCAAAAATACGGTATGCAAAAACTCTCTAATAATAACATACGAAATTATTTTTATCTTCCATTGTTAAGTCATCCGTATTGATTATTTTCTTCAATTAGTTAAAAAAAAAAAAATAGTATTCATTCAATCGACTTTCTGTTCAAAATGAAAAGCAGGTTAAAAAGTTCAGAAATAAAACAAGTATGATACAATAAATGCTTTTACCTTAATAATAAGCATGCTTTTGGCCATTGTACAGTAGTAGTTCAGGTTCGTTGACGGCCAATAAAGAACGCCTAAGTGTCGGTTTGAAATGGGTCAATGATTCATCCATTGTTAGAACCTGGCATAAGAAAGTGCAAAACGTTTTGTACATTTACTAGTTTATTCTTTTTAGGTGAATCTATGAAAAAATTTGCTTAATTAACTGTAATTGAAGGAAATGAATAAGTGAACTGACTGCCTAAATAAATCCATTACAGTTTATTTGCTGAATATTTTAGTTTAACATTGCGCAGTGATATTTATTTTGTGATTTCAATTCACTGACTTTTTTTCTGTCAAAATAATAGTCATTTTTTTTAAAGTCAAATGAGTTATGAAGAAAATTAGTACAATTTTCGAAAAGTGAAAGTTGTTATGAGAATCCGTAATTCAATTAAATTTTGATCCTCTCTAACTACGTATTTTTCAATTTCTTTTGCTTTCCTTTTAAAATATTTAAATTATATAAGTAACTTGTGTTGAAAATTGTGGTAAATTTTTAAATAACAATTATCTTTTTTAAAACCGATATCAATTAAATAAAATTATGTAATTTTCATCGAAGAATAGTCGTATCTTCTTTTTTATGAAAACCGAATGAAATTTATTACTTACAATTTTAAAATATGCAATTTCGCAACGGTATGAACGTACATGGATATGGAAATTCGCTCTTTGAGATATTTTTATTTTTATGTCGATATCACATCCGCATGTTTTGACTAAATGACTATATCTTCTGATGATGTCGTAACAAAACTGTTTTCAAATTTTCTGAAAAAAGAAAAAAAAAAAAAAAAAGGATGCCACAGAATTATAGGCAAATTTGGTGTCATTGTAAAAAAGTTATTTTTTAACACAATACACACATCAACCACTGGTTTGGTGACCTGGAAAAAAATTCAACTTATTCAGTTGTAATTAGTCTTTTGGGGTTAGAAATATGTTTTATTGTTTTTAAGTGTAGGTTACGAGCTAAATATATCAATTAAAAATTTTATTACTAAAAATAAAAATTATGAGAAATATAACAATTTAATTATTGAAGAAATTCGTACTCTACTTTCAAAAGAAATTGGTACATTTTATGATATACATTGGTTTAGGCAATCGGAAAACACTTTCGTATTTGTGTATTTTATACGTATATACTTCATTTTTAAACACGATAAATTAGTTTCTAACTTCGTGTTATAAGAAAAATTTTATTTGTTCTATTAACTGTTTGAATTCAAAACTGGGATATAAGAATGCAAATTACTGTATTGTATCTGTATCTCACTGCAATACGTTCTCTTTTTTACGTTTTTTTTTTTTTTTTTAATACTGATAAGTGCCAAGTATTTAAATATAAAATATAAATATACATATTTTTGCGTATAATATGGAGGTGAATTTGTTACGAAAATTTTGGGATTACTTATTGATGGCTTCACATTCTGAAAATATACATGATTTTCTGAAGGCGTTAATTTTTATGTCCTACATAGTATTTGAAATAAATATGCCTAAAAATTCATATATATGTAAGCAATGGTAAAATATAACGTATTAAGTGAAATATATGGTGTTTTTTTTTTTTTTTTACAGTTATTGCTAGATTGTAATTGTGTTAGAAAGATTGTTATCGATAAAAAATAATTTCTCTATAAAAAAAACATAGAAAAAAAGATTTGCTTAATATTTGATTTCGTTTTCACTGGCAAATATCTACAAACATATTTTTAATTTTTACATAATTAAAAAAAAAAAAAAAAAAAAATACTATTTTAGATTCTCTTGGTAATTTTCCGTATTTTAACGCCGTACATATGCAGATCAAGAGGACAGATCGAGATCCACTTCTCTCGCACGAAAATAAAATGCACGAGCCTAATTGCCAACAAATATTACCTTATTTTCACATTTTCTTGCTGTATTTGAAATTCAAATTCATTTTACATTTCTGATGAGTTTCTCGAGCTTATTACGAAGTAGTGATGTTTTGACTTTCATCATTGATCTTATAAACGCGTTGAAGTTATTCAAGTTAAGGGAGAAGGCGTGTGCAATGGTGGAGAATCTGGTATTGCATGTTCATTTTGTAATTATATGGATTGAAAACTCTGGAACAGCAATTCTCGATTATTTAGATGTGTTAACCGCTGTTACTTATCGATCGTTTTATGGATTACAGGACAGAAGTTGAATTCAATTAATTTCCTTTGAATGTGTTTCAATCGAAACAAAACACAATTTTTATTTTTTCGATTATATTTTATAACATATACGTAGTACTTTGTACCTTAAAAAAATTTATTCGTAATTTTTTTTTTTTTTTTTTCCTTAGTAAAATGTGTCATATAAAAATTTTAATTTGTTACTACAGAGCTTTAAAACGAATTATAATGAATGTAAGAAAAATAGTATAGAAAATATTCTTACTTAAAATTGTTAATAACATATTCAAATAGCATAACTTGTAATTTTCAAACTCTTTATTTAATTTTGCGTTACTGCTTAAGTGTATTGTTATTTTAAATATTTCTGATTAAAAATCGTTTGAATTCCGAAATTACTTATAATTTAATTCGAGTTATAAAGCTGTACTTTTATAAAATTTAAATATTACCCCAAATTTGTATGGAATTAAGTGAGTCATAAATTCTTGTGTTTTTTGTACCATTGTCAAAAATTAAATTAAATCGTTTTATAGTCTTTAATTCAAATGCAAAAATACTTTATTCATGTTACTATAACATACTTAATAAATACATGAAGCACATTTAATTAATCTTCACACATTTCTAAATATTTTTATTTTTATTTCAGTGAACCCCTTCTTGTTAAGTATCGAAACTCTCGCCAGAACTTGTGGTTGATGCGCAGTTGATAATACCAGAACTGTAAATTTTGGAATGTGCACTCCTTACTTGCGGTGGCGCGACAACGGAGGCCAATGAAAGACAACCCGCTGGATGGCCACCGTGGAAAGGTGGCTCTATCCGACACCACGAGGAATGCCACTCAGGTTAGCTCCACTACGAATAACACGGTTGGCAGCAACATTAAGTGTGAATTGAAGAGTCCTCCTACCACAACGGGTACGCCATCTACAGTTTCAGCCAACGACGGCAACACAGCAACAAATTTTGATGACGACTACAATGAGTGGGAATTGGGTATTGGGAGATTTGATTATCGATTTGGACGCGGACATTGAAAAAACAAACGAAAAGAACGGTGCTGGCAACACTCAACAGGGTATTCCTTCTCAACACGGACATCATCACCACAGCCACCATCATCATAGCCATCACCACAATAATCATCACCAAAACGGGTCTGTATCCAGTCCTGGAAGTAGTTCATCAGCAGGCAATTCGTCTGTCATTGACTCTCCAAACTCCTCCAGTTCTGCAACGACTTTTAACTTCTTAGGAGGCCAAACTTCCTGCAACAATAGCTTGGCGGTAGCCATGTCAAATTCTAAATCTTCGCGCATAGCATCAAACAGTGGTGTTGGGAGCAACAACGCTGGAACTACATCTGGTACTGGTATTGTATCTACATCAGCAGGAAGCAACAACGGCAACAACTCAGGCGGTTCTGGAACATTTGAACACCAAGCAACTGTTGATAAAGGTTTAAAAATGAAAATTAAACGCAAAACCGTCGGAAGTAAGTATTCCGAAGCAAAGCATGAGATTGTGCAGTCGGACACTAAATCTGCAACCTCATCCTCTCATCCACTTTCAGAAAATGTAAATAATGTTAGTAATAATAATTGTTCTGCGTCAGGTTCCAGCTCTTCTGCATCTAGTTCCGATACCCCGAAATCAAAGCATTCTTCAAGCAAGGGACGAAATGGTAGTCACCGAGAGAAGAAAGAAAAGAATAGGGATAAGGATAAAAATTCAAATACACGGAACAGTTCGTCAACAACAACTCCAGCTGCTGAAGTTAATGGTGTGTTAGGCGTTATGTCTCCATTAAAAATTTCCAACAGTGATACAAATATATCAAGCCCGGCTCCACCGTCCTTGTGCTCTAATTCATCACCTTTGCCATCAAATAATAGTGCTGCAGCTTCTCCTAATGTGTCACGCAGTGTAACAGGTACAAATATTGCCAATTCTCCTGTTAGTAACTGTCCCATGGATATATCACAGCCAGCACTTATTAGCTTACCAATTCAAACAGTTAGTTCATCTAGTTCTCCTCCAATGCCTAACTTGACATTAAAATTAGAAAACAAATTTGCTCCTAGTCCCATTTCTCAAACTTGTTCAATACCATCTGTTGTGATCAAACCAGAAGACAAACCTGGATCACCTCCTCAAAAGAAAATTAAGTTGGATATTCCTGAACACGTCGAAGAGGTAAGTACATTTACTTGTGCCTCACATTTAACGAAATTAATTCAAGATGAAATTCTTTATTATATGTAAACAGGAACAAATTAATACCGCCCCCCATTGATATTAGTTTCCTAGCAATATTGACATGTAAAAGTAAGAATTTTGATGATATGCTGATATAATATTGAACTTTGTTCTTACCATAGTATTTTTTTTTTAATCCAAAGAATAAGATTTAGATTTTTTATTAAAATTACTGCATCGTTCGTACTTGCTTATAGAATTTGTTAGGTCTGAAGAAATTAACCCACTTCATCAAATTTATGATTGAAATGCATTTTTCAAATCATGTTCTTTTGAGTCAGCGATCAGCGTAGCTCTATTTTACGAAGGATATTTTTTATTATATTTTCATCATAAGTCTGGCAAAATTGAAAAGTAAATATAATGGTAATTTATAAAAATAATGAATATCAACACTGTATATAACTGAGATATTAAGTGGCGAATTGGCTTTCGAGAAAATTATTACGAAAGCTTCGAAATTTTATATTTTTCAAGGGAGGATATGAAATACTGTATATTGCTCAATACAGAGCCCCCTTCTCTTTTCCTTTCTTGCACTATGGTAATAATAAAACCCTGATATATTCCAATTATGAAATGATTCCCGAGAACCTTGACATAAATTTATGGGCTATCTAATTTTGCTATCATTCGAGTGAGATGGCTCATAACAATTTGTAAATAGTTCATAGAATGATGGACTATTTTTTAAAAAAGAAAGTCTACAAGATTTTACAAAATTTTCCAAATCGTTGATAATTTTTACCTGAAATCGAATTCCGAGTTAAATTGTTAAAGATATGAGATAGTATATATAAATAGTCGAGCTTGATTTAACATTAATATCGAAAATAAGAAACCAAATCGTAAACCATCGAAGTGCTCGTAGCTGCCACAAAAGAAACAACTATACCCTAATATGTAGTAGACAGTATAACTACAACAGGTTTACAAATATCAGCGATCAAATGAAAATAGAAACGTTTTTAATTTTTAAAAAAAAAGGAAAAGGCAATAACCTTCGCGCTTATAAGTCACTATTAGCATTATCAAAAGCCAAATAACTGTTTTCTCTGATTTATAAATGATGTATTTCTGTATTAAGGATGGCGCAGTCTGAAAAGTGCTCTTCGTCCTGGCTCAATACATTTTTATGGCGATAATAAATTGGATTCAATGATCGACAATTTTTTGAGGCGGATATGGATCCTTGAGTGTCGTTCTTAAACTAGGTTACAAATTTCTAGATATGAACAAAAACTGAAACCTAGGGGGAGACTAGTAGAAGTACAACAGTATTAAAAGTGACGAAAACTAGACACAGAAGTTGTTTTTCTAAATTCTCTTTATTTTTCTCTGGGCCTTCAAATGAATCCGAAATTGCCATCACCGCCTTGATTGTTCCACTGCATCCCAGTGGGCGGTATCATCCACATCAAAGCCAATGCAATTCTTACCAAAGAAATCGGAATAAGTACCAAATCGAAACACTAAAAATATTTCCTTTCAAAAGGTGTCATCGCTGTTTCTGTTTTTGAAAGTATATCGCACAGTAATCATCCAAGCTTATTACTTAATAATATTTTTTTGCTCAAATACCGGTATCTCCTTTAAAGCTTTAAGACATGTTTGTGTGGTTATCAGTTTTGGTATTTGTTGCTTAAAAATTTTTTTAACATTTTTAAGAGCATTACTCTCAATCATAAATGGCTTTAGAAATTTCGCGGTTTTGAATTCAATTTGTTATTCTGCAATATTGTTGTCAATATTGGGCCAGAACGAATGATATTTGTAGACTAAGCCATCCTTCGCCCCAAAATACCATTCAATATTATTTTTATTACTGTGATAGTTATATGGTTCATGATAAAGCTAACTACGTGGTGTCTCTCCCGCCCCCCTCCCCATTAAAAAAGAAGAGCTTTTTTTCCCCCCGTTTTGAAATTATTATTTTTTTACACCAGGTGCATAACTAAAAAAAAAAAAAAAATATTCGGTTTTTAAAAAATTAAATGCCTTATTATATTTTATGCCATATTCTTATGCATTCTTTTTCACAATGTAATTCGAGTATTTCAAAATTTTAAGAATTCGATGTTTATGGAATTTAAAAATTGTTTTCACTTTCTGTAGCCGGGAAAAATCAGGTTATATCTGTCAATATTATTTATAACCAGGGGTCCTGAAACTCCAGCAGTCTATATGACCCTCGAGCAATATGAGGCACATTGAAGAAATTGACAAAAAAAAATAATAATAATAATGATGTTGCATACTATTAATATCAAAGTATGATGTTGAAATAAAAATCAAATTTGGTATTGATCATATCTTTATTTCTAATTTTTTTTTTTTTTATTTAATAAATTCTCCTGTATCTTTTATGTTTGTTCAGGCTGAATGTGGAGGAAATATTGTTGAAACTCCAGAAATGAAAGATATCAGTACCTGCACTACCTGTACCTCTGTTGGCACAATAACTGAGCCTGATTGCCTAGGCCCTTGTGAACCTGGGACTAGCGTTACATTAGAAGGAATTGTGTGGCAAGAAACAGAAGGAGGTAAATTACTTGTAATTTTATGTATTTTATTGTACAATGGGATATTATCTTCAATATTTATAAATCTAAAATATCTGTTATACATTATGTTTTTTTTTTTAGGTGTTCTAGTTGTAAATGTAACCTGGAGAGGAAAAACTTATGTGGGCACTTTATTAGACTGCACAAAGCATGATTGGGCACCTCCTAGGTTTTGTGAATCTCCTACAAGTGATGTGGACTCGAAAGCTGCCAAAGGCCGTGGAAAGAGAGGTCGAGGTGGCAATACTAGTTCTTCTGAAATAAACTTCACTGATACTCGCAACTGTGTTCAGAGTAAATTGCGCAATGGTAAAGGCAGGCGGACTACTGTAAATAGTAATGCTACTAGTTCAGGGTTTACTGTTCCCAATAGTCCAGCCAAGGGTGAAAATGGTACATCGGGAGGCAAAAGAAAAGGTCGTTCCACCGATACTGAATCAAACTCTACCTCTGAAAGCAAAAATTCCAAGAGAAATCGGACTCAGAATCGTTCAGTACCCACTCCCCCTGTTGCTTCTCCTGTTTCTACTACGAATGCATCCGCAGAATCCTCCCAACCGTCCTCTCCTCAATGGATTACATGTCCAGAACCTAACTGCAGTAAACGGTACAAACATATCAATGGCCTTAAATATCACAAGGCTCATGCACATAGTTCATCAGATAACTGTAAAATGGACGACACTACCACTGAGGATAGCAAGGATGTAACAAACAGTTCTGATAATGAAGAAAGTATGCAGGAAAGTACTAGTGTTTCTACTAGTCCTGCACCTTCGTTTGCAAACTCTGTACCTTCTGGTGAGAAAAATCTACTTAACGGTGAGAATGCATCATCTTCCTCTTCCAGTGTGAATGGTCTTCCAGAAAATGATCCTTATAGCTTAACAACCGATTTATCTACATTGGCATCTGTTGCTATCAGTGATTCAGCCTCTGGACAGAAAGTGAATAATTCTACTAGGCCTCTACCTACAAATACTTTACATTCTAATTTATCTCAGGACTTACCTATAATTAATTCAGATGGTGAAAATGTAGGATCACCAACTGTGCTTCCTGTCTCTGTCACAATTTCATCTACTTCAGTCCCTCTAGTTGATGGATTATCTGTATCATCTGCACTCTCATCTGGAGGAACAGGTTTATCTGCACCTGTATCGGCTGTAACAACTTCTGTGATTCAATCTTCCAATTCTGTAGATAATAATATCGCTCCTTCTCAGGCTGTAAATATGAACATTCCAGCTCCTCATGTTATCCTCAGTCAAGGAATGTTAGGATGTAGTAGCACAACTACTTGTACTTATACTTCACCAGTTGTATGCCATAATTCCAATTCCCTTTCACCTTCTATGAACAATCTGTCTACAAATGTAACTACTACTTTTACAGCTATTTCTTCAATTGTAAGTACAGCTATTGCAAATCCATCAACACCACTTCCAATGATAGATAAAAGCAAAATCAAACAAGAAAGACCCGATAAATATAAACCGAAATCTCCATTGGGTACTTCTGCTATTAGGCCAATTGTACCTGCTCCAACTCCATTAATTGGACTTTCAACAAATATACCTGGCTCTCATCCTGGTATTAGTATTGGTAGTCATTGTGTTAGTCCATCTTTAAAACCCATACAGCCTAAACCTACACTCCTTGGAGATTTAGCCGCTGTGAATCCTGCACTCGATAGTTTAAAGAAAGAAAAAAGTAAGCATAAAAAGAAAAGTAAAGATAAGGATAAAGAACGTGACAAAAAACTGCCACCCTTGCCTCTCACTCCTACTAAATTAGGAATGAGTTCCAATGATGAATGTGAGGCTTTAGAATTGACATCATATCCCAGTTTGGAAGCTGTTTCTGGTCCTCTTGCAGCTGTTCCTCATCCTACACTTTCTCCTCTAATTTCTCAAGCGAAACCCCCCGAAACTTCCATGGATATGAGCTTACCAGATGATACAATGAATGAAAATATTCAAAGTCCTGCATATTCTGACATATCTGATGCTAATGATACTGCCCCAGTTTTGGAATCAGAAGTGCCATCTGGTAAAGAAAAGGAAGACAAGGTTGGTAAGACTACACCTGATGCATCCCAGTCTCCGGCCACAAACATTAGTGCATATGGCATGTATCCATATTATAGCCAACCACCTTATTTGCTGCCTTCGGTTTCTCCTCAAAGTGCAGTGTCTGGTCCCCAGGGTCCAAATGTTATGGAGAAGAATGATTTGAGTAAAAAGGATCCTGAGAGAATAAAAGAAAGTCGACCATGGAGTAACCCTAGTGGTGATATGAGAGAAAGGCAACATTTGGATCATCACGAATTGGAAAAGAAACAGTCCAGAGAAGATGGTGGATCGAATGTTAATCCGTTAACATCTCCTGCTCCGGGTGGTGTGCCTGTTCAAGATTATCCAATTCCACAACATTATCCTTATCCATATGGCTATGTTCAAGGATATCCTTATCCAGTTGACTCTTCATCTTATCACATGCATATGTTAGAATCAGACCCACATTATAAACAACAGTACAAACAATATATTGATGAACACCATCGAATGTACAAAGAACAACAACATCACCACCAACAGCAACAACAATTACAGCATATTCAGCAGGCTCATCAACAGCAATCTCATCATGGCCACCACCATTCACAACACCAATCTCACCATCAAAACAAATCTCATCATTCCATTATTAAAGATGAAAGAGATAGAAGTAGAGAAAGTAAAGATAGAAGCGTAAGTCTAGATAAAATGTCTAGCAGTGGACTAATTAATGAGCATTCTAGCAAAATTCAACATTCCTCGAATCCTTTAATGATAAATAAAGATCAGGATGTGCGAGAAATTGAAATGCGACCACCATCTTTACCAGCGCAAGCTCGCATTGATGCTGCAGCAGCTGCTGCTGCTAGTGCGCCATCAGCTTCAGCAGTTTCCTTAAAAGAAAAACAAAATGAAAACCATCAAATTCTTAAAGAAAATATTGAATTGAAATCTCAAATGGATGAAAACAAATCTAAGATAAACCAATATGAAATGGCAATGCTTTATGAAAGGCACAAAGAAGACATGAGGCGTTATTATATGTGTCAGGAAAGGGTAATTGAACAGCAGCAGCAAAAAATGGAACCTGGCATTCATCATCATACTCATCATCATCAAACCATTCAGTCTCACAGTCACATGCAAGCATCGTATTCATCTTCATCTTTAAAAAATATGAAAGAAGAACTCTCAGGTCCTATTCCAATGCATTCTAAATCCAATCACTATGGCGAAGGTACTAGACCGTCTGTAGTTTCTCCAGCTAAGTCTGATCACATAAAAAATTTGCATTCAACTTCTAGTCCTAAAGGTAACACTAGAGACAGAGACTCTTCACTGAGTAATCCTAAGGAATACCTAAACTCAAGCAGCAGAGAAAGCTCGACAAGTAAGAAGGATGGAAGTAAGAATTCTGAGAGGTCAGAAAGTTCCACAAGAGATGAGAAAAAAATAGATAAGATAAAGACTGAACCAAAAGTGGAATCAGAAGGCCAGAAACCAACAATGGAAACCACTGGGCCTCCTCCTCCACCTACAAATTCTTACGCCTATCTTCATCCATCTTACTTACAGCCACCTCCGCCTCATTTTACTCATCTTCCTTTCGAACCAACTCATCCCGCTATGTACCGTGGTGGTATTAATCCTATGATAGTGTCAACACCTCACTATGCGAATTCCCCGTACATGCACCCCCAAATAAGGTATGTAACTCCTGGAGCTTGTGAGTTACCTGTGCACGCTCAGCCTCCAGATCCCATAGCTAACAAATTGCATCCCTCTGGACCTCCTAAAGCTTTAGATTTATTGCATCAAGTTTCTCAGCAATACACTACTACTCATAAAATTCATGAACTAACGGAACATGCTGTTATGTCTCCAACGCCTACGTCGACCCCTTCTTCAATTCCTTCTACGTCTTCGAATTCAAGCAGTGGGAAAACCTCCACAGAACCAATTGTTGCAGCATCCAAGGTGGAAGTTGGTGGATCACGTGATGCCTCCCGATCACCACCGACACAACGGCATCTACATACGCATCATCACACGCATGTTGGAGTTGGATACCCTATTTATGACCCCTATGGAGGTAAGTCGTCAACTTATTGTTTTATACTTATTTAAACGAGTGAAAAATAATTTAATCTGCTGGATGGGGAATGGGAAGGAGCTTGCGGTTTTCGTTTTCTTATTAAAAGTTTTTAAAGGTGCTGTTACACTCCTGTATATTTAAAAATTTACGTGTAGTTTAGTTCTGAAAATGCTTTAGTGCAGCATTAAAATAACCTTTCTTTAGCTTCTTTTAATGTAGAATTATCCTTCCCCTCGCGGTCACTGAACGAATTTGAAAGATTTTTAAATGTTTATTATTTTTTTTGACTTATTAAAGATACAGCAAATAATTTTTATCACTGAATAAATAAACGTCTAAAGATTCTTAAGTAATTAAATTTAATATTAGGTCGAGCAAGGTTCAAGATATAAGTTCATATTTCGTAAAAATATCAGTCTAGTTCCGAATCAAATAATTGTTAGTAAATGTTGAACATCATTTGAAACACCAAACTCTATTTCTGTGTGCTTATTTATTCAAAAATTATTAATTATTAAAAAATTAAACTACTTTGAATCTTAAACACGGAATTCTTCACATAAAATGGCTTTCTTTTGACAATCGGTGAAATGGTCTTCTGGTCAGGAAGTATTTAAACATTTTCTTTTTTTATTATTCATAATTAAAAAAAAAAAAAAAAAAAAAAGACTGACCTTTTTTTTTTTAATATTTCAGCATCGATTAATAATGATATATTATATCGAAACTTGATCTTAAAATATTACGCAAAAGTCATTGTTTTTATTCGTAACACCTAATGATCCGAATGCGTTAACATATCTTTAATTGTAACTGCTTATTAATGTTTTAAGAGTTTAAATTAATTTTTGCATAATGTCATTTTATATTTTAAATATATCTAAAATCTCTTATGGCTCTTTGTTAGCTGTAAAATTTAAACGAGAGGAGGAATAAAATCGAATTTCTGGAGTGCTGAACTGTGAAAGGGTAATTGATGCTTTATTTATATTTTTTACTTCTTAAGCTAGTTTGTTTCCTCTTCACATGAGGAATTGCAACATTGAATGTCTTATGTTGGCTGGACAGTGATCTTCCTGCAGTGATTAAGACCAAGTTGCTCACATTTTTTTTTTTTTTAAATTTATTTATTAGCTTTTTTATTCTACCCGTGTAGTTTTTGTATTCAACTTTTGACTTTTTGTATGAAAAACTTGAGACTTCTGGGTTTTATCCTTCCTGCGAGGGTAATGGAAGTAGTTTTTATAATATCGAAAAAAGTGTCTTCAAAATTTCGATGTGCATCTAACACATTTAATTTCCAATAAGTAATGGTATAAAATGATTATTTTAAATTGTAGGAGAATAAAATCAATTTGTTTTGAGGAAAAAAGAAACACATCCATTTTTAATATTAAGATTTTTCATTAATATTTAGATGATCTGTGTATTTGTAAAGTCTTTCTTCAATTTTTCTAGATTTTAAAATTGCAATGTTTATTTTCTAAATAATTTTTCCTTGGCAAAATATTCGGCTGCTAAATAATAATATAAATTTTAAATATTGTCTATTAGTAGTTTCTATTAAATTGTCTGTCGTTTGAAGTATATACGAAGCTTTAAATTTTACAGTCCATATAAATTAACAACTGATATCCAACCACCAAACATTATTTTGCAATAGATTTGTTTATTATAATGAGTGTACATGAAATATAAGTTATATGTTTTTACGTTGATTTAATTAACAGATTTTTCAATTTTAATTAATGGAGACATTAAAACTTGTAAAAAGTATTTGTTGGTAGGGTTTTTGTAATATCTGTTTGTGAGTACAATCATTGCGGTTTTGAAATGGATATTAAATTTCATTGATTTTCTGGGAGGGCTTTTTACTATAATGTTTAAGCTGTAGTATTTTTTTTTCCAATAAGCAATTTTGTTAAATTTATCTTGAAAATTATTTAAAAAAACAAATTGCATTTCTTTCTTACTAACTTAAATCTGTACTAAATGAAAGTAAATTTTACTAATGCTACTCAAATGTATAGATAAGATTTGTTTATCAAAATTATCGCTATCGTTCTTTATACTCAATTCAGAATTGAAAACTCCATATATGATAGTTATCTCTTGAAAATTATTTCTTCATTGACTTTCTAAATTTCTCGTGTTTTTAAAATTTTCACTGCATGCTTGTTTTATGCGAGTTTTCTTATTAACTTTCCTGAAAATTGGAGAAAAAAAAAAAGATATAAACTGTATCAAATAACTTTCAAATGCTAACAAAATTATTAATGAATTCTGAATTTTCGTGTGGAATAGAACATATGGACTAGTTGGAACATATGAAACTAGATGTGTTTTTCTACATAATTACAAAATTTTTAAAGTTAAATTTTTTTTTTTCTTGGTCATAATTTACGAATACTGTTATTGATTATCTTTAAAAATTACAATGACGCATTATCAATTTGTACTTGGTTATTCCAACAGTGAACATCTAGGAATAATTTATAAGCTATAATTTGAATCCATTAATGAGGTTGAATACATATTTTAAATCGTCAATCACAATATTAAATTTTATTGTATTTCTTAAATTTTTATACTAATACATTGCATTAATAGTATTTCTTCTTCCATTACTAATTGAATGAATATCCCTAAGTCTGATTTTTCTAATATACATTTTATGCTAACAATTTGTGATTAATCTTCCGTTACTGTTACTTAAGTGTTGGGTGCTTTAAAAATATATTAATTGCAATTGGATACTTTTTGGAAATATTTCCATAAAATCATCATCACCATTATTATTATTATTATTTTTTTTTTTTTTTGGTAAAACAATAATTCATAATTAGAACTTACTATACATATTCTAAACTTAAGTAATATTGCTAACCAAAAAATTGCTTGTAGTAATCTTTTTATGAACAAATGTTAACTTATTTGGTGTAACGGAAGGTTAATTTTTTTTTGTGTGGATTTAAGTATATTTTTAATATGTGTCTGAAGAAATTTAAAAAGAAATGCTTGCTTTTGAATTTGCATGGCAATTAAAATAATAAATAGCTAAATCGTGTTTGGATTTTTTTTTTTTTTTATTAATAAAATGCATGATAAGATTGTTATCAAGTGTGTTTAAGTTATGAAAACAAAATAAAAGGAAACAAAGTAATTATAAAACGGTAAAAATTATAGATAAATTGAATTTTAAAATTTATTTGCACAATAATTTTAATGCTAGATGATTCAAAATCTACTTTTATGTTTCAGTTGCTGCCCAAAAGACTTACACGTGAAAATATGGAAGTTAAAAAGTATATTCGCCGTAAATTGTTGTTGCATGTCTCCATCGCAGTCAGTGCATGCGAATGAAATGCCTGATGGACAGTGGGCGATTTTCTACATATTTATCTGGCGTATATATATGTAGTAGTTGATCCTTTTACGCTATAGTATATAGACTTTTGATCAAAGTGGATGCTGCACTTTACTATAATCCCACCAAAGTTTTAAAAATCTTATATTGATTGCGAAAAAAAACAACTACAAAGTGTTTCTAGAAAACACTTTTCAGAAAACAGACTGCATTTTCAAATTCAGATAATACATGTTGACTCATCGTTTTTTGGCCTGTGATACTATATAAACTGTAGCGCATCTGCTGTGCTTGCTCGTTCCAGGAGTCAGAGGCGAAAGCTAGTCATCGATGACATAAAAAAAATAAATAAAATAAAATAAATAAACAGTTCAAGTGTTCTAAATATTTAGATACTTTTAAGGCTTGAAGTTGTGCCAGCATTAGAACAAATTTGTTTTTTGCTGATTGATACTGATTTATCTGTTAAAAAAAAATGTGTTCAGAATTAACCATCACATTATGTATATTATGTGTAAGAAAGGCAATAAATAATTACAAATGCTTTTGTTCCTCTCTTCAATGATGTGTTTTCTATTTAGTAGTTGTTTCAGTTAATTAGCATTTTTGTAGAATATTTAAATAAAGAATTAGTCATTTATGAATGACTTAATGATGGATCACAAATGTATTTTTGAAGTGTACAAAAAAAAAAATAATAATAATGGTTTAAATAATAAGTATTATATGTTACATAATATATTAATAAATGTTCATAAAAATTTTAAAGGGCTAACAATTAAGGAAAAAAAAAAACGTTCTGTAGCCCTGTGAACCTTAATAATATTCATAAAACTTTTCTCATTCGAGAAATGGAAAGGCATGGATGTCTATAAATTATTTTCATTGATTAAAATGAAAAAAGGGAGTTTTTTTTTTTTCTGAAAAGTCAGTTAAATTTAAAAAAAATGGTTTATAACAATATTTATTTTTGATGATTCGTTATCTGAGAACTTTCAGTTAGTTTAGACTTTAAAAGAAATTTTTATATTAAGAAAAATGGATGAATAATAAAAAAAAAATTTTGTGATTCATTAGAAATAATCTATAATTTAAATTTACGATATCTACAATCGATATTCATAAAATTTAATGATGAAATAAAAGCTTATAAAATGAAACTATTTTTTTAATGATACTCTATGCTAAAATCTTCATCGCTGTTTTTGTGAATTTAAAAGCATGACGCATGTCCCCAAGTTATAACTAAAGACTAACATTAAGTAAACTGTTTTTCCTTTACTATGTTTATTAGAACTTGCTTTTTATTCGAAGTATTATTATGAAAAATCATATATGGATTGAATACTCTATACTTTTTAATTACAAATATATGGTAATTTTTCTACTACACAATTTTTTTAAATATCTTGGAAAATATCTAGGAATTTCGTTTAAGCCAGTGGTTTTAAAACTTTTCTTTAATGCTTTTTAAGAAAATGTTGTTTTACCCTACCCTTTTTTTGTCATGTAGATAAATATTATTTAAAGTTAGATATTTATTTCGTGTGATTTATATTTATTAATGTGATTTTTTTTTTTTTACGGAAAATTATAATGTTGAAAATATACGCCCTCAAAAGAATTTTAAATTAATTTACATTAATGTTATAACACAACAACTTTTAATTGTATCTATACGTATAAATATTTTAAGTACATTCCACTAAAATGAATAGAGTTGTTTTGAAGAAAATTTGTTTCAAAACGTGTCTTGTAAAGTTTTTCATAAATATTTGATCTTGAATTCTTTGACTTCAACAATTGAAAAAGCAAACATTGTAATGAAATGAATCGAAAATTGCTCAAAGATTGTTACTAATTTTGTTCTAGTTAAAAAATGCTCCAGTAAAAAAAAAAAAAAATTTTAATTTTTGTATTGAATAGAAGGAAATCTAATTTTATCTATTACGCGAAACAATTTGCACCCTACAGTTTGAGAACTACTGATTTTGAGCTTTAATGAATCCGAGAAAATTATTTAAAAAAAAAAAAAATGTTCTCTGATGATTCATCCGAGTTCTTTTCAAGATTCTACTGGCGATTACCCGGTATGTCGAAGGACAGGGTAGATATATCAGTGGTATTTTCAAATCTACAAACAGAAAACTGTTAATATACTTGCTATAATTAATAACCATTTGGATTTCTAAGATATTGTAAGTAAAATAAAGATATAAAATTGTGTAAAAAGTTTTGAATTTGCGCTTTACTTTCAATAAGATTTTCGGAATAGAGGTTTGTTTTGGTTAACTTGGTGTTGAGTATCTTTTACAGATGTGCAATATTTACATGAAAAATTTTTATCATGAAATTTTTTTATAAGATTAGAAAAAAAAAAAACCTATTACATAATGAAATTGTTAAAATGAATATCAAGTTTTAAACTTAATCTTAACTAACTTATTAAGTGCTTTCTCGCCTTATGTTATTGGTAATATTATAAAGAAGTTGAAACTTCTCGACCGCTTTTGTAATTTGTCAAGAATAGTTTATTGACTGCAAGTTAAATATAATATATATATATAAATAAATAATCGGCTGGACTAATCAAGAGTATAGGATTAGATTAACTTCCTCTTTTAAATTTTATGTTACGTTACTGACATTCAAGTGTGATTTATAAATAAAACTGATTCTTGATTTATGAATTTTATATTTAATGTATCTTTGTATTTAATTCTGCAGCAAAAATTGATCTCTTATTTGAATTCGATTTACTGTGTTCATGTTATAGTAATTCATGTGTTTCCTTTTTTTGAAAACTTAATACAATTTTCAAAAGTCACGCAGAGTTAGCTATTTAAACCAAGGTTACCTCATCAAGTCCAATTTGAAGAATTAAAACTGTTGTCATTTTTAGTTCTGAAATATACGTTTAAAACCGGCTCTTAAAATCTGTTGTAATATATATATATTACAACAGTAGTATACATAGTGATAATAACATAACGCAAAAATTACAGTTTTTGAGTGAAAATAACATAAAAATTCTAAAATTTTTGATACAAATCAGTGCTGATATTTTTAATTTTGTTTTTAAGTATTTTTCAATATAATTTTAATGCTTTTATTATTTCAGGATTAAAAAAGGTTTTCAAGTCCAATAAGTTTAGTTCTGAAAAACTAACAAAATTACATTACGTTTTAAAACTTATTACGTTATGAAAATATCCAGGCAAACAATTGTATTACTTAAAAGGTAACGCTTTAAAGCAATATTTTATCATTGAAATATATATGTTAGTTAAAGAGATGAATTAGCAAATATTGGTTAATTCTATGAATAAAACCCTCAGTATTAAAATGTTATTTAATTCTTTATAAAACGCATAACATATTGTAGAAGCATATCTATGTATAGTGTTTAGGATTTTAAAATTAAAGTACACTTATTTATAGTTACATAAATCTAAGGATTAGGACAATTAGATTATATATTTATTTATATAGATGTCAAGACTATATAGCCATAACATTGGCTTCTCGAATAGTTCATAAGAGTTGCTACCGTTTAACGTCTTCATCTCATTATAGTTCCTTTTCCCTCCTAAGACTTTTTCAGGGATTCACGTGCCGTTTGGTTCACTTAAAAATTTTTATATCCTATACCGGATGTGTGTACATTATATGACTTTTTCGTAATTTTTTCAGTCGAAATTCTGATATATATATATACACTTTTTCTTCATAAAGAACTTTTCAATTCCAGTAAAATCCAAATCATTCTTCGTGATCGACAGCATAATATAGAGCATGATAACTTTCATATTTTCAAGAAATCAAACTTCATTTCTATTCTTAATCGCAACTATGTAATGATGATTTATGAAGTCGAGTTTAAACACATCTTGACGTGCCAACATTGAATCCCATCATGGTTCACCTATCGGGACATAAAGAAGATGGGCGTTGGCTTCTCTTTACACGATATTCGGATCCATGACGAAATGGCGATCCAAAAATGATGAGCACTACCTGAGTCTAGGAAACTATCTCGATATCTAGCACTCGGTTAAACCTGGCATTCTGCCGTGTATGTAAATTGTTGCACACCCGTGCTACGATCTCTGATATGGTTCCATTTTTCAGAATAGCTTATTGGATAAATGCGTGCTCCACCCATGTAAAGGTCGGACGAAAATGTGTCTAGAGATGTTATCTCTGTTCATCAGTAGAAAAATTGTGGGTTTTTATAGAAGGTTCAGCAAATGCATTGAAAATTCTACTTTTCATGTTGCTTATAGAATGTTAAATGTTCTCCAAAAATTTAAAAAAATGTTGAGTGAATTTTACATATTAATAAAAGATTAAATCATAGTTAATTTTCCATTATTGTCAAATTAATAATGCGTGTAATATGAAGAATATTTTAATCAAATTTTGGATTCGTCTATTCTTCTGATTGAATGATATTCATTTGAGTCATTGTGAAAGAAGGATTATTGCATAAAAATGTTTGGATTTCTTGTGTCTGTTCACCAGAATTCGGAAGTAAAAGTTCAATAATGGAGATAAGTAAAACAATTTTAAAAAAAAAGTGGGTTAAAAACATTTTGTTAAAATTCTGAAATCACTAATTTTAAGTTAGTACCATTAAAAAAAAAAAAAAAAAAAAAAAGAACTGCTAAATACATTGTAAACAGCATTTCACGTGTGTTTAACAATTCATTTTCAGTCATATCAGCAGAATAATGCTTTGGATTATTAATTCTATTTAAACTGATTGTCTTTCATTTTTTTTTTTTTTTATTTTAAAAATATTAGAAATTCAATCACACCAGAATAAATTTTAGTTATAATATGCATGGAAATACCATTATAAATGTATTGATTTTTATAATTAAAAAAGTTATAATTTTGATATTAAAATAAAAAATTAGACCATTTTGATGACTTTAAATAAAATTTTCCTTTTAAAATATTTTAATAATTTAATATGCCTTACCATTCAATAAATGAATAAAATCGATTCCTTAAACTTAGAGTGAAAAAAAAAAAAAAATCTAGCTATACGTGGAATTTGGACTACATGTGAATTTAAATAGCCTATTTGCGAGTTGAATTCATTTATATTATAGTAGATCTAGTGACTAAAACAATTATGGGTTAATACATTATCAAAAATATTCATTTTGTAACTTTTTGTGCTAAAAATTAATAACGACATACACACAAAAAAAATTATCTTCTTTTAATCTACTTGCTTCTTACTGTTGTAATTTACTGAGGGTGAATATTTTTATTTTTTATCCCCCTTGTGATAACAATCAACTCAAATAAAAGGTCATAAGTGAAGTCATTTTTGTTTAAGGCAGCAAAATTGTGAAGCTTGGGTTTTTTTTTTTCAAATTATAATGATTCATGGTATTGTTACAAGTCGTTTTCGATAAGATCTCTTCTTGCCGTATCCTAGAGATTACTTGTTTGCAACTATGCGGATATATCATTTCATTCGTGTGGGAGATGTTAGGAAGTAGTTGTACTAAACAATTGTCTTAGTAACTATCATTTCAATCATTTATTTTTTACAAATTTTTTATCTCAACATTTATATTACTTTGCGAATTTATCTTTTTTAACTATTCGTTTGTGAAAAATCATGCTTGTTCAGTTATATTTTTGCAACAATGTAAAAAAGGGATGCACAAAAAAAAAACATTTTAATTCATTATACACATTATTATTACATCATTATACACATTCACACACACATATATACATTAATAAGTGTTTTAATATTTGGTGGAATTTTAATTGGAATCAAAGCCAAAGGTGATTGGCTTCTATTGATCGATTATTTAATAATTCATGTTTGAAAATTCCTGTTTACAATTATTTGTTGTTCCAATTTACACATTTTAATGCATTATTTAGCGACAACCAAAGCTACTTCTTGGAGAGAAATTTTAAAAACTAAACTATTTGTTAGTAATGCTATTAAATTCATTATGAATTCTTGAAATAAATAATTGACAATGACTCTTGTCTAGGTAATCAATAGAGTACAAGTCTTCTGTTAGGGTTTTTACATTAAAAGATATCGTAGATAGGGGTCCTATATCCTGGCTAGAGCGTTGTTAAAAAATTCTTTTTTTTTTAGCTGTAATAAGTTATAAAACATTAAATAAAATATGTTCTGAAATTTAATTATTTAAACTAAAGCTAGATCGTATTTCATGTTTTAATTTATAAAGAAAAATACCTTTTTTATGTCTTTTTTAAAATAAAATTTATATAAAATGAAACGGACCTAGTTTGCATTCCTGAACTAAAACATCAAATTATTGGATTCAAATGTCTGTTAATTGAATGTTCAGTAACACGAGCTCTTAACTATTTTCTGTTTTAAATGTGCCACGATCAATTATTTTTCGACTTTTCTAAATTCATAATATGCAATGGTAAGATAATGACCAGGCTGCATTGCGTTTATTATAAGGTTTATAATCATAACCAACACAATAATTATGGGGGAATGAAAATCTTTTTTGAATCAATATCCACATTGTTGGGTAATTTGGGTTGTAGTGCTGTGTGATATACTGTCCAAAATTGAAAAATAAAAAAACAATTTTATCCACTTAATTTTAAATGAATACATTTTTCTGTCTGGATATTTTTATGCATTGAAAAATGTAGGTTAAAAGTTAAAATAAAAAAAAAACTTTATTAAAAAAAGACAAAAATAGAGATGAAATTAATTAAATTGTTTAAAAATATATTTACATATCATTTTATTTATCTGTTCTCAAATATTCCCTATTTTCTTACTCAACAGACGTACATAAAGTGAAAAATTTTAAATTAATTTGATTTTTTTTTTTATTAAAATCTGACAAAAACAGGAATTTTAAAAGCAATATCTTGGATTAAATTTGGAAGAAAATCTTGGATCTTGGGAAAAAACTCAAGTTATTGTATTATATTGATAACGTTCTCCTGCGTCATCAAAGTGAATGAGTGAATGTCGAAATTTGGTTTTTAAGTATCTAAAAACTTTATCTTATTATATCTATATATATAGATAGAGAGAGAGAGAGAGAATCTGTTAACAGATTGTCTGTTAAGAGATTATCTTATTTTCCCAAGATAAGAATTAAAGTCTTAACATTTTAACGAAAGAAATACAAATTATTTGAATCATATTTATCATAAGTATGATAAATTTGGCATTCTTTTTCTTTATACTAATACGTTCGATTATTATAAAGCAATATTTTTCTTATTGAACTGTAGTAAATCTCAGCCATTGTTATATTACTTTTATATGTACTATGATTGCATACAGATCTTTGTAATTGCTTGTAGCATTTTAACATTTAGAATTTAAAAAAATATACCATATAGCCTAGTGATTTTGAACTTTTAAATTACGGAGATCGTTTTATTTACGGATTAGCTAATCTCGCCAAAAACATCGGTGCTTTTCCGTTAATCGGGCGCAAGCTTTATAAATCGCCAAATATAGCATGTTTTTATTTCTTTAATTTATATTTATTAAGTTTATGAAAAATTAATAGTTATAAAAATTACTATTAATTTTATAAAAATGAATTGTTTTATTTTTGAATTTGTCTATATTGTTGCACAGTCGCCAAAACCAAAAAAATTGTGTTGCATCCAGCTTAACAGAAAAGTTTTAGAAATTCAGCTAATTCACGACATTTTATTTCTCCATTCTCAAACTTGTTTTTCATTTACAGATAAAAACAAACGCAATCACCTATATTTTGAAATTTTACGTATAAGAATTTCTCACCCCTCTCATTTTCAGACAAAATAATAATAACATGGCACAGAAAATAAGATTAGCAGATATACCACGGATCATATACAAGATAATAATTAGAAAATAGCTTCAGATAGGGTTATCTGAGTTACAAATATCGTCGTTGGCGTCAGGTGTTTTATTTTACAGAGATTTGATTGAAAAATAATCCATTCGTTTTATATGCTTGGCAACATTTCATGACGAGATGTTTAAACTTGAATATTTCTTTTCCATTGCGTCTTTTGTTCGAAAATATACGGTATCTTGAAACACATCGATTGGAATAAATTTTCAACAGGGAATAAATTTTTGAATTCATTCATTCTATAAATCTAGAAATATTTATTTGCATTTAAAAATGTGTTAGATTATGGAAAACTACAGATAAGATTTTTAGTGCACAGAATTTGAAAATCGGAATATAATTTGGTTTTTCTGTATCTGAGTATCATTTGTTACCATCACATTAGATTTATAGAAGATTGATTGCACGTTATTCCGGGCACACTACAGAGAGCCTTCTGCATTAACTACTTTTTCGGAATAAGTCTATAAGTCTGAGAATTATTTTGCACTATCATAATCATATCCATTTTTGTGCAATTGTGATATAATAATGATAAAAAACAATATTTCAAGATCTAACTATATTCAAACTAAATATATGCGTTGGTAAATAAAACGCAGCTCTACAGCTAATATATATTTAATCAATTCCAATGCAAACAAAAATCATGGCATATAAAAAGATGGGCATATATCAATTTTAATGGAGTATCTGGAATATTTATTTTATGAAACGCTGACTTATAGAAGGTTAATTGGATTAAAAATTATATTAAACTAAAAGTATTATAAAACAAAAAATTTATCTTGAATTTTTTTAATAATGTGTTTATTTAGAAAACAAATTTTCTGTGGCTACAAATAACATTGTCTTGATATGATATGATTACTAATCACATAGTAAAGAAAAATGTAAAATCACTTATGTTCCTATTAACAAATTCCTTAATAATAAATAATATAATTTAATTAATAATAAATAAAATTAAAAAATACCCTTGTTAACAATTCCTTCAAATAATCTTTATTTCTCAATCAGTATTATTTTTAATATGTGTATACTACTTTCACACTTTGTGTAAGAACTAAAGATATAGTCTTTAAAAAAGGACGAGGCGAAAAAAAAATAACGTTCAGCTTTCCGCAAACAAAGAAAAAGTATGATATAAACCTCCATTTGGGCATTTTCTCAATGTTAATGTCAGTTCAATTGTCAGCAATATTAATTCCTAATTATTAAATGAGATTTTTGAAAGTAAATAACATAGTTTCAATTACAAATAGGGAATCTCTTAAAAAACTAAAAGTTTAATAGGTTGTTTATATGGATTCCCCCCCAAATAATAAAATCCATTATTTATATCTAAACACAAGCAAAATTTTGAAAATAATAAGAAATTGTAAAAATATTATTATATTTTAAAGCTGTGATTTAATTCAGTAAAAATAATAAATCAATTAGAAATTGTTTATGTATCTATTTTAATCTCCTAAAGTGTTATGGTGGAATATTAGAATAGATACTTACCTCAATGTAAAAAAATATATATATCATTTATAAATTATCCTGTTTTTCAATTACTGTGCAAAATGCATTTGTTATGCATTTATTCTTTTATTGATTATTTGTTATTGATTCCAGCCATAATTTCCCCATCACCAAATGCAGCTGCAACTGCTGTTGACTGCAAACCGATTCATCCTCTGCAAGTAAAACCATCTCCACCTTCAACACCTGCTGCGAGATATTGGCAGTGAGTCAGCCAGTCTGATCACCACTCCTGGATTGACAACTTCCTTCTTTTTCAGCAACATTTTTATGCACTTCCAACAACAGAATTAATGGAATTACTCACTATGATAGTACAAATAACACTTTCATCTTAAAACTATGTTCAGACTGTTTATATGGTGGCTGGATCCACTACAATTGTTGGCATACACAAGAGCCATGCTGATGGCGAACATTCTGCTTTTCATCTGAATCTTGCTTATGAGCTATGCAGTTACGAATGCTCTTCGTAACCAGTTGTTTATGTAACATATTTATCTTTTTTGTCAGTTCTAGTGTCCAAACATTGATCTCATTTATTAGTGATGTTGGTTGTGTAAGTATTTGTATAGTGAAGTATTTATTATCTGTGAAAAATTGATCTTACTGTGCTATGGCTTGAAAATCTGCTTAACACAAGGTTCTAATTCTTGTAAATATAAAAAAAAAAAAAAATTAATAAGAATTGAAAATAATTCAAAATTAATTGTATCAAAAGTATGATTCATTATTTGTTTGTAAAAACTTTTTAAAAAAAAAAAACTTTTACTTGTAACCTCAGTTGATCGATAAAAGGCACGAAATAAACTTTTCGATATTTTAAATAGAATACCTCATGGTCATAATTTTATTTTTAAAAAAAAAAGAAGAAATTGAGTTTTGTTTTATAACATATGTCAGGCCGATATTAAATATTAGGCGATGTATAAAGGCACAGATTTTGCATTAAATCACAATTACTAGGCATAATGACGAAGTGTAAAACATAAAGAATATTTTGTTAAATTTTTATCTGTAGAAGCTTTAATTGAGTTGAGTAATAAAAACTTTTCTTGCAGACCAGAAAAATAAAAGGCTGCATATACTTATTGTTAAGCGGCGTCTAGCCAAGAGACAGCCGAGTCTATCCGAATGTGAAAGTCTGACCACGAGAAAAGTCATGTTATCTCTCGCTATGATTGACAGTTGGTCAAAAATAGCATCGGCGAGAAATCTTTTTGTGCTGGTAAAACCAACTCTGGTTAGAGGGGAGCGAGATAATTGACTCACTTCGAGTGTTTTGTATACAAACCGATTTATAATTGGTTCGCGAGAACGACTCTACTCTCTTTTGGGGGCAGTTTTACTTGAGTATAAGCTGCAGAAGAAAAATAAATAATATGTAATAAAAATTAAATAAGTAAAAGTTTGGTGCGTTATATTCGATTCAATAAATGTTTTTTTATTTATTGATTATTTTATATTTATGCCTAAACACGTTTGTTCAGAAGCATATGTTAATCAAATATATTAAAATTTCAGACTTTCGACAACATTAAAATTTTAGACCTGTATGTTAAAAAAAATATATGTTGATCAAACAGGTCTGAAATTTTAATGCATTATAGAACAAAAAACAAAATTTCTTTTTTGAAAGCAATTTTATAATGGAACATACTTTAAAAAAAAAAATACTTTAGATATTTAAAAAAAAAACCCTAATGTAGTTAACTTTTATTTTTAACGTAGTTAATGGATATTGCATCCAGGCTTATTTGCAAATGTTCGATTCTTCAATTTTGCCATAAATAGAAAACATTGCATAAATATTTTTTAATACTTAAATGTTTGCTTTTATTGAATTTGAACTGGATCGTGTTCCATTATTTAATCTTTCTTAAAAAACATGTCTCTCTAATCTTTCAAAAAATTGCTTATTAATTAAATTTTTTTTTAGTAAATTTGGCATGTGTTAAGACGGACAGCAATGCTGCTCACGTACCATGGTCTATGCATATCTGAGCTATATGAAATAATATTATCTTCAAATTTTTCATTTTATTACTTAAATAATAAAATACAAGATAAGAAATAAGATGCGTTGCACTTGAAGCAAATAAAATTTTCGAATGTATTTGTTCTTTTTAGAATAGAAATGTTCCGAGCAAATATTAAATATTTGCTATTCAAAACATTTTTCATCCTATACTCCATTGGCAGCTAGCCACAATGCATTTCATCAAGTCTGTAACTTGATTCTTGAGTGTTATGAAGTTTTACTAATTTTAAATGGCTTCATATCGTCAATGCTTCATTAAATCATAACTATGATGTCCATATGTAGAAGCTAATGATGTCATGACATCAGTCCATTCATGTCAAATTGCAAATGTTCTGATACATTATACTGCGAACATTTCGAGATTAGCCTACGTAATTTGCAAATCGCTATAATTATTAGCTATGATCTTATTGTTTGTCTGTCTGTCTGTAAATTTTAGTCATTTAAAAGTTTCTTGGAATTTCGTTGTCGAACATTCGAGAAAAGCATTCTTTCTGATGCCAGAAAATTCAAACACTAAAATAATTGTAACTTGTGTACATAATATACTTATGTAATATACAGTTATGAAATTCTAATTTAGCTTTCTTTACTGAGAGAAAAGAAACCTATAGTGTAATTTGTACATTTTATTGTACATATGTGTATCTTGTGTATAGTGTACTGTGTGTATAAAACTTTGTTGTTTTGTTTACAAAAGATAAGAAATGTATTTGTTTCTTTCTAATGTTTGTTGTTTTTATGAAGAAATAAACTGTAATCTAAAAATTAAAATTGAGCGTTGTTTATTTTGGATTCGTTATGCATTATTTATTTTTTAACTAACAGAAAAATATACAAAAAAAAAAAAAATCTTGCTTATCATCAATTTTTTACATCACATACAACTTAAAAATTATTTAAGTTGTACTTATAACACAAAAGGAATGTTATGTATAAAAGATAGCAATTAAAAACATAATGGAAAGCAAAAAAAAATATCATCTAAATAGCTGGCCTACAAATTTAATTGAATTTTTTCATTAATATTTTCTCTCCTTCTGTATGTAGGCAATTTTTAAGGAATAAAATTTTTCTTACTTTAACAACCTTTTCTTTTGCTTAAAAAGAACTCTCATATATATGGACATGAAATTTTTTTTTTTTTTTAATTAAAATCTACCTCTTTTCAATATGCTTACGCAAACAAATACTTTTTCCCCTCCTTAAAGTTATTTTTTTATTAAAAAAAAAGAAGGAAAAAGCTTTTATCTTCTCGTCCTTGAACGAAGTTTATTTTTTCTTTCAATTCAAGACGAAAATGGTCTTTGAAAAAAAAATAAAAATAAATATCCGCGTTTAGAACTAAGAATATTATTTTTAAATTCCATCGACAATACGTAAC